>JAPYZU010003173.1:0-11462 GCA_030523005.1 Tryphoninae sp. B BG-2022a
TGGGTTTGTTTTTCGATATTTCATTATTATTTTTAGAAAATGAATTTGATAATTTACAATGACAAAATATTCATTTTTTACGTTTGATTGAAATCGTCGGCTTTGTTTTTTTGTATCCCAGTGTATTTTTAGAAAATGAATTTGATAATTTAAGATGATAAAATAATTCAAATAATTTTTATTGCGCTTGATTGAAATCGGGTTTGTTTTTCTGTATCTTTCTAAGGGTTGCTCGTCGCCGCTCGTAGTCAAATTCGCCGATACGCAGAAAGAAAAGGACCAGAAGAGGATGCAACAATTACAAGCGAATCTGTGGAAAGTTGCAGGTGTCAACATGATGCCACATTACCTCACCACCACCGTAAGTTCGCTTTATCTCCTACAAAATTCGCCTTATCACAAGAACCTGTCTTGCACTTTTTAAAATCATTACCAAGTCTCATATACGCGACCCAGAATTATTTACTCAACGAGTTGATCACCGAATAAAAAAAAAACTCTCTTCTTTTTTCGTCCCTCGTCGTTTTCCTTCTTTTTTAAAATCTGCCATTTTTTTTCCTCAACGTCATTCAGCAAACAGAATTTTAATTAAACGAGCTCGAGTGGGCGCGAGGAAATTGGTCGAGTACTTGCATATAGATGAGAAGGTCTCGTTGTACGATTATAAAAAAGAGGAAAAATATGTTTCACATACATCCACCACGATATAATCAACTTTTGAAATCTTTATTCGTATTCGTCGATCTTGAAATTTCCTGAAATTCTGTATTTTTTTAATTTACCTTGATTCTTTTTGTTTCAGAACGAAACACACCCCCTTGCACCAGCGTCGTTGCAGCTATTGCAACAGTTACAAGCCACTTCGAACGCGGCTACTCCCGTAGGTGCGAATAACAATGCGAACGCTTTGTCAAGCGTACAACATCAATTGTTACTCCAGCAACATCTTGGTCTCGGGGCTGCGACTCCGGCTCAACAAGCGGCTCCTGCTGTCCCAAGCCCACCGGAAATCAATCCTGCCAATCTTCAGGGTCTCGCGACACTCGCGTCTCTCAATTCCGCCGGTGAGTACGGTTAGTGTCGCACGAGCAATTTTATTTATTTTCATTTAATATAATTTCAACCTTTCGTTTCCTTTTTCCTGGGTATTATATAATTACTTTTAGCTACAGCTTACGGATTCATCGAGCGACGAAAACAAATGGTGATTCGTCCCGTTCGAATTGAAAATAGAAAAAATTTATTATTTTTCATAGATTTATTTATTTTTGATATTTTTTCGTTTTTCTTAATTTTACAATGTTTATGTTTCTTCGAGAAAAGTGTTAATTATCGAGATTTGTTTAATCGGCACGAATAATAATATTGCAATCAATGACGAAAAAAACTAAATTAACGAGCGTTCGATAAATCGTTAACGAATTGGAAAATCTGTATTAACGTACATACGCCTGTTGTCAAATTTCACAGCGAACGCCGGTGTAACGCCGATGAGTATGCAGAATCTGGTTACTCTGGCAGCGATGACGGGTGGAAATGGCAACCTTCAAGTATCACCCAACAGTGAGTACGAAACTGCGTTGTTCTCGTCGACGAGACGAGAATTTAATGGCCCGTCAGACCGAACGACTATAATCACGTCGTTCGAGCCTGCGACGGGGTGACGTTTCAAAACGCCAGCTCGAGATACTCTCGAGAACTGTAGAATTGCAAAAAAAAAACATCATAAACGAAAACACAAAAAAAAAACAAATAATTGAAAACGCTTTTTCTTCGCATGAACTTACTAATACGCCTATATACACGCATTATCGTCCTTATCCCGGCAAGAGAAACGAAAGTTCGCGAAACGCAATTGTCGATAACGAAGAAATCAATTTTTTGTTTTCTTTTCTGTAAATTGATTCATCGACTTGAGCTTTTTCGTGTCTCGAATTTGAAACTTCGAGTTGTCATTTCGTTCGTCCTTTTCCCTAGCCAAGAGACCCTTACCAGGTGTCGCATTCACATTTATATTTTTGTATTTGTAATTCTCGAATTATACTTTGTCGTCTCTCGCCACACGCTGTTATCTATCGCATGAAACTCTTACTAACTCGCACACGCGTGTGATAATATCGCCGATGCTCTGTATGTTTCAGCGTTAAGCGGATTGGCCAATTCGACAGCAGGTATGTCGCTATGTAAGTGTCGCATTGCCTGGTACAGTATTAACCGTTACTAAATTAATTATGAAAAAATGTAATATATTCCCTCCTACTGTCGCTATTTACATCATGAATGAATGAAAGTTAAATAGGATGAACATTTTCACAACGTCTCATTTCACATGAAAATTCAATATTGCCCCAAAAAGATAAATAGTCGTTTTACAAAAGAAAATCATCGACGGGAATTTCTCAATTCTAACGATTGACATCTTTTTTTGTCTCATGATCAGCCGCCCTTCTTGGGAAAACGGGAAACACAGGTGAGACTGCACAAAAATCAAAAGAACCAAACAATCATCCTCCGTTTTTATTAAATCGAATCGCTGATAAATGTTCGATGGTCCAAGAATTATCAAAACATTGAATTATTATTTTGAAATTCGTAAACCACCGTAGCACCAATTTATTTTTCGTATCGTCTCTGTTATCGATAGATCTTTGTCAGAATTTATCCAAGCACAAAATCCTTCAGTCCTTACAAATAATATAAACAAACTATCCTTTACGAATTCCCAACCGAGTGACGAACGTCATTGGAATTTGAATAAATGAAAAACACAAAATTGTTTCTTTTTCAAATAAAATTTTCTTCGACATAATTAAAAAAAAAACTAGTAATTCTCTCGAATCTAATGACGTTTGTCCCTCCTCGACATTACCTCACACGCTGTATATTGTACATTGTACTATTTTACTAACGGCCGTACCCCCCCAATGCCTTGGAAAATATATTTTCATTTGTGCCAGGGGAGCGAAAGCAGGAGCATGAAATTTTTCGCCACACAAGTCATTCACTCGTACGATATATTTGCATATAATATTTTTTTTTATGTTTGTTTTATTTGTTTGTATACATTACTCGGCTTATTTTTCCCCAAGGCTCGTGGCACAACGATTGTGCAACGAGCTTGTCACGTCAAAACTGGTCTGGAAAAATATTTTAATCGTTTGCTTCTTGTGTTAACTAGTCGCAGTCTGATGTATATAAAATAGTAAGAAAACAAAATCATTCGAAGGATAAATTGTAATCTATTGACAAGGATAATTGATCGCTATTGTTTTCGCGTATGGATCTCGGGAAATTACGCTTCGATTTGTTTTTATCTTTCTACTAACTCGTTACAGTTTTGGTTTTCAAGCGAGGTTCAGGTTCGTCGCTCGTTATTACGTTAGGCTTTATTCACTTCGTTTTCGTACAATTACAGGCATGACGCATGATCGCAGATCGCAATTAAATTCGTTGCCTACGAATTCGAATCGTGAAAACAAATTTTCACGGTTGTTTTTTGGTTCATCTTGTTTGATCGAAGGTCGACGAATATAAAAAATTATTTTCGAGATCGTTCATTATGTTTTTCAGGGTCTACAGGTGGAAGTTTGAGTCCAGTGACGTCGCTCGCCCTAAATTCCCTGGCGGGAACACCGTTGAACGGTCTTCAGGATTCTCTGAGCAACGCCTACTCGAGCTTGCAACAGTATGCAGGTAATTAATCAAAGCCATCGTGCATCGAGATTACACAGAAAAAATCCCTCGAACAAATATAGAAAAAAAAAAGTTCTACTAAAATTAAAAAAACAAAAATCTCCCCACTGATGTAAAAATATACATTCGCCCGCAAATCTTTTCTAACTTTAATCTGCGCATTGAAGCTCTCATTGGAAAGACGACGGTCACGGTGGAAAAAAAAGAGTTGCATAGTGAGTAAAACGAACAAGACAATTTAAAAACAAAACAAAAAAGAATCTGAGTGGATTTTGCGCTTAAACAGTTTCGCTTGATTAATTTTGAGCTTAATATTATCTTCGTGTCGATAGTAATATTGATAGATGTAAGAAATGTATTAGTTGCTTCAATGTCTCTTTGCACGTTTTAATTTATCGAATCAAATTTACAAGAACAATATTTTTAATCTTCAAACTTAAACTTAAAAACATCAAATAAATTAGCATGTTGTAAGATTTTCATAATAGAGAAATAAAATAAAAACCCTCAAAAAGACAAACATAAACAAAAATCTTGAATGATTCAAGTTGCTTGAGATATTGGTGTTTATTATTGTGATTTTACGTCATGTTTCTTGCGAATATAGTTACGTAGCGAAGCATCGTAGTTTGATTCAATTTCTCTTCATACTCACTCAGCATCCGACCGAAATAGCTCGTCGTTGATACTTAGATCAACCAAATTCTATTTTCACTGCATATGCACTGTAGTAACTGAGTTAAGAAGTGAGAGAAAGATACAATCTCTTGTTTACGAGCACTACACGAAAATTCTTCTATTACATTCGAACCAAGTCGTTATAATTGAAACTCACTATCTTTTCATAATGGAATTCCTAGCAACAAGTGTTGCATACATCTATATAAAACATAATTTTATTTTCATATTGTATAAATCATTATAATTGATTTCAACGATGAAACAAAACGCGTATAAAATTTCTATTCGCTATAATCTCATAGCCAACCGATACTTTTATTAACATCATAAATTTTCATAAACTTTCTACTCTCCATAAATTCCTCGATTAAAAACTTATTCCCATCTTCAAGTCGAACGAACAAACAGATTTTTCTCAAATCACTGAAATTATCGTTACTGCCAAAATCGACTTTCGTTTCAAATCGAGTAAATCAATTATTCTCGTTCCACTTCGACGAACGTAGACGAATGTAAATGATGCGGAATAACAAATGTAAATAGCTTGTTCGTACTTTCGCGAATTTCAAATTGAGAAACAAATTCGAGAGAACGTCTCGAGACGCGAGACAATTATATCGAAGTAGTGAACGAAGTGAGATGAAAATGTAAATAGCAGGGGCGAGCGCACGTTTTACAAATTGCAAACGTAAGAGAGCGAGGGTGGTAGATCTTTGTTATATTATCCATAAGCTCGATCTCGACTCGCACGCGAAAGTCGAAACATCGTTTTAATGATCGCGACTACTAAATCTCGAGAATATATAAATAACGAGATCCAAACTCTTGAAAAGTGAGTATGAAATAAAATGAGAATAAATGCGAAAGAGAGAAAGAGGAAGAGAGAGAAATTCAAGTCTATATGTATACTTTCGAGGCATTCTCTGGCTTCGCAATTAAATCTCGGATAGAGCTCTATGCCGGCGCTTAATTTTGGCAATTTGCCGAAAGTCCGTTGATCCACCTTCCGGTTCATGTTCTCTCCTCGTTCCCTCACTCTCTCTCTCTCGTAGACCGCAAATTATGCGGGCAGGTGGATATCTCAACTGGATGATTGCCATTCGTTCCTCCCTTCTGCACGTGGGGTAATCAATCACCCAGAACCGAAACATTGTAGTGTCTTCGAGGATGAGACGAGTGTGTGACAGTTTTTTTTACGAGCTGTCGAAGGAGTCGCGAGGAATTCGGCGCGTTGCGAGTCGAGAACGAAAAATTATAATTAAGAGAGGAGAACGAGTGCGTGAAAATATAATTGTTCGAACGTTTTTCAGGGTTCCCTACATTCACGGGAGCATCGGCAGCAGCAGCAGCAGCGGCGGCAGCGGCTGCCGCGGCCGCACAAAACACAACTTCCGGTCCAGCGGGTAAACAGATCGAGGGACCAGAAGGTGGTAATCTCTTCATCTATCATTTGCCACAAGAATTCAGCGACAACGATCTGGCATCGACTTTTCTGCCGTTCGGCAATGTCATATCCGCCAAAGTTTTTATTGACAAGCAGACGAACATGAGCAAGTGTTTCGGTAAGAATTGACAAAATCAAATTTCCAAGATTTAGTTTGATTCTTCGATTAGTCAGTGATTCATTAAATTCGTCGTTTTGTTCATGTTAACCCTTTGAGCCCTAAAGACGCAAATATGCATCAGCCTATGCGTTTGCGGACCACATAAGCTTCAAAGTACTCAGGTTTCAAAGGGTTAATAGTTTAAACGGGAATTGATCGAATCTGATTGAATTTAGTTTGTTACGATTATTGGAAATTATTTGATCTTTAATTTTCAGGTTTCGTCTCGTACGACAACGCGCCGAGCGCTCAAGCTGCGATCCAAGCGATGAACGGCTTTCAAATAGGCACCAAAAGACTCAAGGTTCAACTAAAGAGATCCAAAGAGGCGTCCAAGCCCTACTAGCCGAAGATCACGAGCCTCGTTCGTAGGTAGATAGTCCAATGTACAAACAAACAAACCAAAAGTTACGGAACGAAAAACCCACGAAAGGCGAAATTACGAGAAAGAAGGCATCGAGAGGGATCGGGAAGTTTTAACCCGTTTGTACTCGAAAGTGGTTTTATCGAGAAGGCATTTGATGACTGATTGTCAAACGGATCGTGTGTGACGAACAAGAGTCAATCGACCACGGTCCATTGTAAAATATGCGAATGACACGGAATTTATAATTTCTTTTTGTCTCGCGATCCTCGCGAGGTTGAATTAGTTCGAGGAACTTCGAATGTAACTTCGACCGTGTATCTCTTCCTTCTAGTCAAATTGTATTTCACACTCCAATGCGCTGTAACTCTCCGCGACTACAAGACTTCGTAGGATATTTCTTATTATTATGTAATTCTTGTTCCTCTTTCTCGTTTAACGCATTACTCGTGTTCATTTCTTTTTCTTTCTACGCAGCGTAGACTGGCAACTCGTACAAACTAGTCGCTCGTACCATTTTCTTCTCTTTCCTTTTATAATTTAGTCAGACGGTAAACGTTAATTATGAGAATTTATTTCTAGAGACTGTGATATTACAATTGCGTGAGAATGATAATCACGCGGGAATGTCTAATCAGGAACAAAAAGACGAAGCGAAAAATATCGTCCCCGATTTGATCGACTCTTCGAGCTCACGCTATTCGAGACTCGCTCTATTTTGTGTATTTTTTTAGGTGTCGTCAATTATCATCTTTCGTTCACTATTCGCTTAATTTGATTCGTTTATCTCTAATTCTCGCTCTAACATTGTTATGAAATATTTTTTATAACTCCGTGTTCAAGCTCTCTATTATCTCATCTCGCCAATTCCGTCCGTTTAATGATTCGTTTTGTAATCTCTATACTAGTTGTACACTAGTCGTAACGAAACTGCCAATATTTTTCTTTCTTTCGTGTCGTGGATTTTTTTCTTCTTGTTAGTGTGATCGATGAAGCTTCCTCGAGAGTTCTCGAATCCAGTTGGCCGGTTTGAAGAGCCCTCGTTTTATTTCCTATACGTATCGACGTCTTAATGCTATAAGATTCTCGTAACGATCATGCACGATCGACTTTTATATTACGATCATTATAAACATTGATTAACGACGCTGCCGAAGCTTTATTAGTTATTTAGCGATACTAACAAAACGCCGTGTGTTTATTACGATTATCGAGACGACACTCGAGAAAAACCTACCGATATTGCGATAACGATTTTCGAGCGACTCGCCTCACTCTTTTCATCACGTGCCTTGACAAAAAGTCAACGAATTTCTCATTGACTTAATCTTTTCTTATCGCGATAAATATAAGAATTAAAGAAAGAAGAGTACAAATTTGTAAATACAAGAGCGAATCGCTGCGAAAATCGGAATCACGAGAAGAAGCCCACGAGTATCGCATCGATGACGATCGACATTCTCGTGGCTTCCCGAGGATGGCCTTGGCAACCCGGTGCCCAATTTTAGCGTAATTCACAACAATTATAGAATCAATCTTTCCAACTAAATAATCCTTGCTAATTGTACAAAATTTTCTCAATTTTTTCTTTTCAAACAAACCTGTCTTTTTCATTGAAAGTCAAGCATAACAATGTTCGTTAAATTATTTTAAATTATCTTTCATTCCCTTGTTCCCTTTCGTGCTCAAACTTACATACGCCGAGGTATCCTCAAAAAAATCGGCCAGAAAGAAAGTAGCAATGTTTAATTTCGAAGGTAACGTCATTGATGTTATTTTTAATTTATAATTGGGTACCGGCGTTGTGTCATAGTCGAGCTTCCCGTTTATTTCCGGTGTGGTGGTGACTAACCTGTCCGTGTGTTTGTTTGTGTGCCAGCAGGTGGCCTGTGACGTTGTGACCATGTACTCTCGACCCGGAGTCGCCGTGCCATGTCTGTCTCAGTCAATCAGTCAATCACGAATCAATCGCTCTCGATCAGTCTCTGTGTGTTGTCGGTGCCTGTTGCGACTTCAACTATATACACATCGATTATTCCCTCTCCCCTTTCCTCGTCCCAAAATCCTCCAATATATTTTTTTCTTCTCCCTGTCCCACGCAAACTTATACCCGTATCCCCCCCCCCAAAAAAAAAAAAAAAACAAAAAAAACAACAAACCAAGAGAAAAAAAAACGCTCCTCGAGAAATTCCAATCCACGTTGACGTACTTCGCACAGAACCGATTTCTCGTATCGCGGCTCTGTACAGTCCGTTTTCACTCGACTCGACTCATCGATTCCTCGATAAACGAGACCTGGCGAAAACCTTATCGTTTCATCGTTCGTTTTCTTTTTCAGCAATTCGCCCGATTGCCGAGAAATACATGAAATCCCGTCTGCGTGATTAACTCGTTGTTTGTTTTTTTCTTCTTTCTTTTTTTTTTTTTAACAAATGGAGTACGTTTTATGAATTTATTTTGCAATCGAGGAATCGCCGATGCGTATATGTATGTGTGTATAAAAAAAAAAAAAAAAACAAAGGAAAACAAAAATAAAATCGGTATAGAAAATAAGTCCGAGGAATCGATGCCTGTCCGAGGTCTCGGCCACGTAAGAAACGAAAAGAAAAGGAAAAAAAAAAGTAAAACGAGCGAATAATGGATAGTAAAATCGCGCGCTGTAAAGTATAAATTAAATTTAACGAATGGAAAATTTAAGATGCGTACGGAAGAAAAAAAAGAAGCAGAAATAACGAGCCGATCGCAAGAGTAACTCTCGCACGAAACGTTTATAATTCCCGACGCCAACCAAAAAAAGAAAATGCAAAAAACGAAGAGCAAACAAATAAGAGAAACAAACATTATCTGTGTGTGTGTATATATGTGTGCCCGTGCGTGTGTATATGTGTCTAAATAAAATAAAATAAATGGACGAAAAAACAAAAAAAGAAAACCGTGCGCATTAACGAGAGTCACGAAAGCTCGCTTGTGTTCCGGCAGAGAGAAATTCTTCGAGGTCGATGATGTTTGTAATCCTTTTTTTATCGTTGCGTTAATAAAAACAAAAAACAAAAAAAAATCCTCGCGTTGAAAAATAAATCGCGCTTTGAATATCTCAGTCGCTCGAAGAATCTCGATCATCATCAAACGTATTATAAAACAAGAAAAGCAACAAAAAAAAATATCCTACCAAACAAACAAACAAAACGTGCGTAGAGCGAAGATAAAAAAAAAATATTGAAAACCGCACGGGAATATCTGTCGAGCGTAAGAAAAAAAAAATTAATTAATTAATTAATTAATACATAAAATAAACAGCGTGGAGCAAACATAGCATATGGAATAGTTTATTATTGTACCGCGAGTAAATGAATGAAGTATTGTGAACGAATGAACAAACTAAAAATTGAGACAACAAAAGAAAAGAAAGAAGAAGAAAACAATTTAGATATATCGAACGTTGACTGAGAACATTTATTTTTATCGGATAGTTGGCGGGAAAATTTTTGCGTCGCGATACCTCGTCTCGCCGAGTCCCAGGAGACACGTAACTTTAATCCATTCGTGTTTATATGCTCATAGATATATATATAAATATACACATATATATATATCTGTCTTTTTTTTCTTTTTTTTTTATAAACAAGACGCGAAAAAAGAACACTTGAAAAAGCGAGAGAAGAGATTCGAATTGCTCCACAAAAAAAGAAAAAAGAAACGTACGAACGAGAAACTGAGAAAATATTATCGTATCTCGCGTTACACGAATCATTCGCTAAAATTCGAATCGTTCATAATTTCGATCGTTACTTCCGCGAGGACACGAGTACGTTCCTACGTTATTCTCAAAATTCCTCACCTCGTTACCAACGTACCAAAACAACAATCTATCTTTCTCTCACTCGACAAGCATCTTCCCCAAATTCCAACCAACAATAATTCGTCGAGAAGCAAAATAAATCCTGGAACATCGTTGTCGTCGATCGTCTTCGTTAAAACAATGAAAAAAAAAACAAAACAAAACAAAACGAAACAAAAACAAAAAAAACAAAGCAAATCTTCAAGCAACTCGGGGACGTAAAAATGGATAAAACGCACGAGGGGCGAGAGGTCGTCCTGAAAAGAAAACAAAACAAAAACAAAAAACAAAAGTAAAAACAATTTGTCGCATGTTCCGCAGCTTCGACACATTGAGAACAAAGAAAAACGAAAGCAGAACGAAAGAAAAGTGCATAGAAGCTCGCGACTAGCAAACCCGATCCACGCTTTGATCTTTTGCGATTTTTATCTTTGTCCTTTTTTTTTTCACTGTATTTTTGAAATGCCGTTTTTTTCTTTCTTTCTTGGGATGCTGACACCGTGTCACGCACCGGCAAAACCATCGAGGCGCGATCCTGATGGATTCGAGTTAGACAGCGACGTTTAAATGTTAAAAAAAAATGGTTCTACCATCGTTGACCCATTTTCCATTAGAGCCGTACGAATAAAAAGAAGAAACGTCGCTTCTTTTCCTCGAGTCCAAAAAGTCTATCGGTTGCCTCGATCGTCACGTCAATTCCCCCTTTCACGTTACTGTCTACGTAAATGTATGTACACACACACACACATGTGTATATGTTTTATGTACATGTGTACATATATACATGTATCAAAGCCAAGTCACGAAAGCTAAGAGAAGCTCCTCTCAGTAGTTTAAAATAATGAAGAAAAAAAAAGAATTTCATCGAAGCTTCTGTGCTTTAAAAAAAAAACGGCTCTCGTATTTTTAACGTCACCGTCTGTAACGACAAGTGTCCCACGTTTTGCAAAAAAAAAAAAAAAACAAAGAAAGAAAACAAAACAAAAAAGAAAGGATGGAATACAAGAAAAGCAGCTCCAAGGCAAACATTACCAAAGACGTGTCTTAAATTAATTAACCGATGTACTTACCAATGCAAAGCTACAATGACTAATAACACGTTAAGCCAATTTTTTTTTTAATTCTTTTTTTTTTCTTTTAATTGTCTTTTCTCTGATTAACAACTTATCATGTGAGCAACGAGTCGAGCAAGACGCATACAAGACAAGTTCTCTAATGAAATGAACAGGATACACGTACACGCATGTACACTTACACTCACACACTCACACACACACACACA
>JAPYZU010003174.1:0-11460 GCA_030523005.1 Tryphoninae sp. B BG-2022a
TTTGTCGTGGTGGGGAGTTTGAAAATTGAATTTTTATTCGTATTAAAGAATTTTGATTTTTTGATATTTTTGTTGAAGGAAAATTTTGGTTTTTGACAAATGTCAATTTTGTTTAGACTAAAGTAAAAAATTGAGAATTTATTGTGGTGGGGAGTTCGAAACTTGAATTTTGATTCGTATTAAAGAATTTTGAATTTTGAATATTTTTGCTGGATGAAAACTCTGATTTTCAAAAATATAATTTTTTTTTTTTGACAAAAATAAGAGTTTCAAATTTTCATGGCCAAAAACTGATAAAATATCCGTGGAACGAGTCGATCTATCCAATTATAAACATTTTACAGAATATAATAAACTTTTTACAAAATTGAAGAATTCAATTTTTTTGATTTTATAATATTTAATCAAAACGCCCAATTTTCATACATATTCAAATTGATCCAAACGTCTCAATTACAATGAAACAAAACCCATTTGGCAACCCAAAACGTTTCAAAAACAGTCTCGCATAGCGAAACGAAAATTTTCAATTAGATCAGTAAAAATGCTTTTCGTCACGGTAATACAAGGAGAAGTGACTAAGTCGAGTGGCTTGACGTTGCAAATTACGAGAAAGAACGAACGCGACGTTACACGACGTTTATGAACAGGATAGAGTTAAAAAAAAAACAAAAAAAAATGAAAAAGAAAAAAAGGAAGTAAAAAATGAAAAAGAAACAAAGGAAGTAAAAAATGAAGAAGAAAAAAAGGAAGTAAAAAAGAAAAACGAAGAAGAAGAAGAAGTAACGTAGACGCGAGAAGTCCATAGACCAGGCCAAAGAGAGTCGAGTAAGATTGGTAATTTTCGCGAAAAATTAAGCGAATTGAATCGAATTATGTCAGGCGTGGTGTAACGGTGAGGCTGACGTCAGCCTTGTTAACTCGCTGAATTGGCGAGAAATGCGGCTAATACACTCGTCCATGAGTTTTACTCCACGATTTCTATCGTATTCGTTCTCGCATTTAGCGAAACGTCTCTTTGTTTTTTTGTCCGTACTCATCCTTCCTTTCGTCGAACATTAAAAAAAAAAAAAAAAAACGGGAATGCGAAAACAATATTTTCAATACGGATTATTGATCTGGTGCAAAACAGCGAGAGGGACAACACCTCGTTGAAAAAGAAGAAGAAAAAAAAAAAGACGAAGTATAAGCCGGAAAAAATTGTAGCAATAAAATCTGTAATTTCTCACGGGGTGGGATTCCCCCTAAGCCACGAACGCGCGGTTGGTGACCTCATTGGCTGGAGCGCAGGGAGCATGCGCGACCTGATTGGCTCGCGAAGTTCGACGCATGCGTAGTAACGAGTAGAAATCTATCGAGAGAATTATTGGAAAGGAGCAATGCCCTACTGTTATTGATAATTTCTTGTCTCTGTTGCCTCGGGAAATCACTTTTTGAAATATTGTCTTGTTTGCTTTGGGTTGACCTTTGATGACCTTCGAATGAATTTTTATTTATTCGTATATTCAGTTGCGATTATCGATTGGACTCTCTTGCTCGAGCGTGAATACAGAATCCAATGTAAAAGTTGAGGCAGTCGCCCCCCCCCCCCTCCCCACACCCCCTCTCTCTCTCTTTCTCTTGTGACAATATCTATTTGTATTCCCGATGGCTGGAAGATAACAGGTCGTTGGAGACAAAGAATAGAAAAGGGTCGAAAGAAAGAAGAAAAAGTGGTGAAAAGGTCAGACGAGAAACTAGGAGGAAATTCTTGGTTCGTGGGACGTTAATTGACTCGCGAGCCTCGCTCGTTTCTGTTCTGGCATTCCTAAAACGTCTCCTTCGTCCACTCTGTTTATATAGCACTTCTATCCTATATTTATATATATGTATACATAAATATAGGATATAAGTATATATATATATATATATATATATATATATATCAACCCACCCTCGTCCAATCAATTATAGAGCCATCGATGAGAGCTGGACTAGACATCGAATATCTTTGCTCGAAGGCTTCTTGCTGCATTTATACATGCCGTGTTCCAGGGATGATATCATTGCTCCCACTTGTATGCTTGAGGAAAATTACGCCAGATTATCATTCGATTATGATGTAATGCAATAATTTCGTTTCCGATATTCCCACGATACAGCAATTAGGACTAAAAGCGTACTCAACATTTCTAACTCGACATTCCAATAATAATTAATTTGTTACGTGATATTAATACGTAATATTAATTAATCTAGCTAATTATATCGCTGGATTTAATTATAAACTTCATGGGCAATTATAAGGGATATCAATGTCACCAAAATTGGATTTAAATGTGTTTTAACACTTTAAGGACGCACGTGGTCCTGCGAACACCAGAAACTAAGTAAATGTGAAAAATTTTTATAATTGTTTTGGGGTGAAAGAAAAATTAAATTGTTGATTTCATATTTTTTGATTGACTTACAGAAAAAAATAAATATGATTTTTTTAAAATATTAACATTATTTTTTGCGGGTAGAAAGGAACGATGAATTTCACCAGAAATTATCCAATTTGCAAAAATGAAGCAGAATCTAATGGAGAAATGTAATAATTATAAATTGACGGAGAGAAATTTTTTATTTTGTCAAAAATAACAAAATTACAATGCTTCAAACTTTAGTATGCAATTTTAAAAGAAAAAATATGTTTTTAATAATTTATAAACAATTAGTTCAACCAAAATATCAAAAAATCCTCTCGACAAGTTATAGAGCAAATATTTATCAACATTATAAAAAAAAAGTTTGAATTTGGGTTACAACTTTGTAACGAAGCGAAATTTTCTTTGTTTTTCAATTCTTAAAAATATAAATTATAAAAATCAAGGCGGAAAAGTAACGCGTTAAAAATTATATTTTTAGATTCGAAATTTCCAACCCAGAAATATCAGACCGTCGACGAAAATTCATCGAGCGTAAAATCGTGAGGAAGGAATCCCGTGTTTGATTAGCATTAGCAATTTGACGGTAGATGTAATCTGATAAAATATTTGACCGAGCGATACGTGCGTGTGTGTCGATACACGTGTATACTCAGTACAAAGTCGATAAAATCGGAGTGCACGAAGTCGATCACCGTGAGCGGCAATGGCTGAAGAGAGACCCGCAGGCATCTGCGAGTTGTTGACGTATACAGTGCCAAGAGCAAATTTATTGATCGGTAAACAGACGAATGGCACATTAATGACAACATAAATACGTCCAATGAAACACAGTTGCTATTAAAAGCTCCGTAAAATATCATATAAACGGGAAATGGCAGCCTATCCCACATTACCAATGGCCGAAAAGACAAAAAGAATCTTTATACAGTAAATTTGGATGGACTTCCCTTGGAAGCGAAATGGCAGCCTATCCTACGTTCCCAATGGCTGAAAAGACAAAAAGAATTTTTATACAGTAAATTTAGATGGACTTCCCTTGGAAGCGAAATGGCAGCCTATCCTTCGTCACCAATGGCTGAAAAGACAAAACCAATCTTTAAACAGTAAATTTAGACGGACTTCCCTTGGAAGCGATAATTCCAGGTTGTGTCTTGAGGTCGAATCTAAAAATCAAATGTTCCATACAAATGTTCAAAGGGCTGTTCCATCAGGAGTTTCCCTTCCAGGATCTCGACCGTAATATCGTTTAATCGAGAAATATGTTTAGCGATCCACTTGGCTCGAGTCCAGAGGGATGCACGTGCCGCATCAACGTAGGTCTCTATGTTTGTGTCGATGTGCGTGTGAGCATCAATCCCAGAATCCGTGAAGCGAATCCTTGGTATACACATACGTTGATGGCACGCGCACAGTTTCGACGAGTGCTCGAACAGCGACGTTACGTGCGAGCACGTCGAGAACTAACGGTTACTCGTGTAGAGCTACCGGGACACATCATACTCCCTCTCCTCAAGTCGGTTCGCCTCACCTCTCTCGTTTTGTCCCTTTCAGATTCCTACCGCGCACTACTCTGACGGGAATCCACGCTTGCTCGCATCGCACGGTCTCCTATGCACGTAACGCAGTGCGATATGTTCCAAGCGTAATGCATAGAACATAAATGGATCGATTGCGTGGCAGGACTTTTGTCTACGTCACTTAGATTCCCACTCGAATTTTGGTCATCTTATTTCGAAAGATTCAAGCGTGTTTGATCAATCAGAATCGAAACTGTCCAGAATGGAGAGGTGTAGAGAGAGAGAGGGAGAGAGGCGAGTCGGATGAGGTTTAAAATTAGGATAGTGATCCAACCTACTTGGTCCTTGGATCCATCAGGGAGACACCTAACAGGATATTCAGATGGATAATGTATTTCGTACCTACGTACCATCGGTTCTTGACTCGCTCGTACGGGGTTCTCGAGACAGGAAGCCTCGGTGGAGTCCTGTTCCCTGTTATTGGTCCTATTGAATTCATAATGAAAGGGACGACGTGCTCGGGGTTCCATGGCGACGATGTCTCCTCGCATCGTGCGAGTATTCACGCCATTCGACGATACCCCAGTGCGACTACCGAGAATATACGTACGGGGATTTATTGAATAGTCGAATCAAAGTGGCATCTCGATATAATCGGATTCCTTTAATTTTGATCAGAAACACCGAGCGCAACTCGTCAATTCGCAGAATTATATCGGCACGTTTGTCTCTACGCGCCGAGAATCTTGCGCATGGCGAGAGTGGGGGTGGACCAATGAGAGAGCGCGGTTACTCGAGCGACGCGTCTGATCGGCTGGGTCGAGGGCCAATGAGAACGGAGCTCGACAGTGGCGCCCACTGCCGAACAACGCATCGAACGAGGGTATCTCGTTCCAGAGATGCGTCATTTGTTCCGGGTGTGTGAATCTGATCGATACGCTTCGCGGGACGGCTCTTATTCCGTTTTTTTGTGTGTCTTTCCGTGTTTTGTGATTTTGTCTTCTATCTGTGTCGCGTCTTCCCGGTTCGTAGCTTCCTTTCCCCCGTCACGTTCATTTATTTATTCAACCCAAACGCTCGAAAAATCGTCGTCATTACCGGAACACTCGTTCGACCAACACTCCGACAGGTTTTCGTCAGCCTTTCCGATCGTGACGAACTATCGATATCGGAATCCTGTTACATCGTAGATTCGTCCAAGCAGGAAGACCATTTGCGACGGTATGAACAAACACCCGAGTATATTCCGCTTGATTTCTCGTCATAATTGTCCCGGCTCGTTCCGATTCGAGCGGTCGTGTTTCGCTTTGTCCGATACAGCGTCATTGATGCAAGGAACGTTCCCAAGAGAGAGAGAGAGAGAGACTGGGGATTCGTCCGGAAACAGGAGCGAGGAAGAGACACGCTGGTGGAATGTCCTGTGTCTCTCTTTGTCTCTGGAGCATCCGGGGGGACAGGAGGAGAACTGTCGGAGGTCGGACCACGGGGATTATTATACCCTTGATGATAGAAGCCCTGGATAATTCGTCGGGCTTGATTAGATCCGGTATAATTCGAAACTGCCACGACCAAACACGACGATCTAATGTCGCTGACTGCTTGGGGAACAATTAGTATTGTCGCCTTCCACCAGCTTCCAATATGATATTGTTTGGTCATTCAACTGGATCGGGTCTCTACTTCGGAGTTCAATGACTCCTCACGTTGGATCTCTCCTACAGTGAGATACATTATGTCTTATCTCGATCGATAAGCCAGATCACCATCGATACATCAAAATGTGGAAATGGACTTTATCACTGTCTCGTCTGCTTAGCACGTTTAATCATCATTAACTACCTCATCAGTAACTACCCACGTATTCAGCGATACCACTGATTGAAGCGACTAGTTCCTTGGGTCCAAGAAGTTCATAGGTCGTATCGCGACTCGTAAGAATCTGAACAACCTACTAGAAGCTCCTAAAGAGGAATAGATCGTTACATCTGTTGGCTGATGTGTCACGAAGACAATTGTATGGATACCTATGCACCACGTGCATTCTTATGACATTGAAGACTTGGACCAGCCATCTTAGAAGCGTTATTAACGATACGAGATATTAAAATAAATCATATTGGGTCAAGTAGCGATGGCACGGTGTTATTGTGTCACGAACGCATGACTTGACGGATCGAGGAATCACTGGTGAAACGCCTACGTCAAAGTTGAGACGGAATAGACGAGAGTGAGAAGGAGAGACGGAACGTTGTGCCGCAGATTTTCCAGGGCATTGAAAGAGTACCGCGCTTCGTGGCGGATGGAAGGGAATGACATCATCTTCTATATATACCCAATGTGTGATATAACGCCACAAGCGTAATCAAAGCAAAGCGAGCTTGAGGCGTTTACAGCCGCGGTGTTACTAGGGCGCGGTTCTCAACGGAAACGGCTCTCGCAGCTCTCTTTGATTATGATGATGATGACGATGACTTCTGGGTAGGGGATTCCCCAGTTGGGAATACCCAGCGATCTTCTTTCAAAAGCGTCGAGACGCATCAAGGGGTAGAAGGAGGCTGGACGAGGGAAGGTGCCCAATGACATGCCTTTTGGCCAAGCTCGGTTCTCTTTCCGCTGTCATCAACGAAAGCTGCAGGCACTCTCCGACAGAAAACTCGTCGAGAACACGGGATGTCGACCATTTTGCGGATAGGAAAAAGACCGTGGCTTCCATGCGACGATACGTGCTTGATCCAAAGTAGCGAAGGAAAATATTGTTCCTAGGGATTTGGAATCCTAGGCGACGATGATCCTGGTAGTGGTAAGCCCTCGGATTTCTCTACCACTAGTATGTCGTCATATCCGAAAACCACCCCTATAAACACTTTTCGTTCTTCCGTCGTTTCTACCCCCTCCCCCCCCAATCCTCTCCTGTTCCTAGGCTGGCCCTGGCTTCGACGAGTATCGGAGAGCCGTGGTAAATTCCGGCTATACCGAGAGGGTGGGAGGAGGGTGGGTTGTATGTAGTATCCGGTTTTCGAGCACCTAGTCGGGCGAATCGATCGATCTACAGCCACCCTCTAGTTTCTACAATGTCCGAAAGCAAGACAGCCGCTGGAGGAAGAAACAAGGGGTGAGCCTGTCTGGCTGCTGGTTCTCTCTTCTCTCCCGTACTCTGTCCCGAACTTCCCTCTTCTCACGGATGTGTTCACGAGGCTATAACGGACTTATACTGCAGTAACAGCAGCGCGTGTGCACGTTTCGTGGAGGAAAGAAAGAGCCAAACCTGTGATTAGAAAGGAAGAGGAACGAGAATTTCCGCGCGGAGCTTGGGAATGGAAGAGAAAGCGAGGAAAAAGTGGGAAAGGGAGAAACAAAGTTGGTATTGGGGAAAAATAGGAGAAACTATCGAGTGGGAGGAGGGAGCGGATCTTAATCGTGATTTTGCTTGTGGGGTAGGTTGAAAGAAACCAGGCAAACTCTGGAAGAAAGAAGACGCGGAAATATCCTTCGGCTCGAACGACTCGTGGAGTATGTAATTCGATGATTAAGTGCTCCTTCCAGCTAACGGACTATCGCGAACCGGAAAGAATCCAGAATGCCAATTCAGCTGTCTCTCTCAGACTCGGTCTTTCTCCTGTAGCTCGAAGACTCGACGCACCTTCAGCTCGAGCATACAATGTTCAGCTGATAACCAACGATGCTCGTAAAACAGACAGTTCCCCTTATCTTCTCGTGACGTCGGAAGAGGATATTTGGATTATGCAACTTCCCTCTCGAGCGAAACGAAAAAAATGTGTGTTCCCTGCAAAGACGTAGGTAAACCACCATTCCCAACTTTAAAGCACGAAAATGAATTTCTTCAACCTTCAAACATAAATTGAGGATTGACTGCACAGTTTCAGTTTGACTCATTGTCTGTTGGTGACGCATGAACAATTTGAAGGAACCATAGGAAAAATGCAAAAATAGGAAACAGAAAAATTTTCAACTTGTCTCTCTCTCTCTCTCTCACTCTGTCATCACAGTGAAGATTCTTGGACAACCTCAATCTTACGTCATTCTCTTTCTCTAACATTTCTACACAATTTTAGTATCAAAAGTGGGGTATCTAAACGATGCTGGGGTGGAACCTCGTTTTTACCCTCGTTGGCATTCCACCCTTATCCCTTCCCTCCTCCCTCCCTCCCTCTCTCTCCTTTCATTGTCAAACTTAAAAACGGAAAAGCTTTTTGACTCGGGAGGTCTTTCACAGACCTCATATTCCCTTTTCTACATTACAGTCAACCCGTCGTCGTTATTTACGCATTGTCTGACAGAGGGATGAAGAAGGAGGGTTGAAAGGTTGATGGAGGGGATGGAGGAGACGTTCACTACCGTTGTGAATGACACGGAAGAAAGTGCGAGGCATCGCAGGGCCAAGAACCCGTGGCAAAATCCCGCGATATAGCGATAAAGGACAACGGACGAGCGACGAAAAAAAAACCAGGACGGGAAAAGATGGCAGTAAAAAATGCGCGTTAGGATTGTGTTCGAGCGGGTGGAGTGTTCGAAGATACGCGAAATGTACGACGAATCCGCGAGATACGACGAAACGTTTGCTTCCAAACCGCAACGCTTCGGGTCTTTTGAGTGCAAGATAAAAAATAAAAAAAATAAAAAACGAGAGAAGAGGAAGAGCAAAACACAACGACACATACAAATAGATAAAAAGGAGGAAAAATGCGAGGGTTTGCCCGGCACGCGAGTAGCAACCGGAATTTTTATCCTCGCCTCTCCCTCAGGCTTTTCATCCCCATGCGAAGTTTCCCAATCAAGGAAAACAACACGATTGGATACGGATAAAAATTCGAACTTCGATCCCGGAGTAATTCGCTCGTGGCTCGTTAAGAACACTGGGAAACAAAGTGTCACGACCCGGTGGTGGTTACCGATTCTCAATTACGGCACAATCTTCTTTTTTTTTCATTCCCCACGAAGAGATATATGGATCTTCCTCTCCTCCGTTGACTCAAGATACGTTTTGTTTTCCAAAAAACGAAAACAACGTAAAACACTCTTCCAAGGTATACGAGGAGGAGGAAAAGAGACCAGGGTTACTATTTGTTGTATAAGATACCGAATTTCTGGTGAACTTTGAGCATCGGTGTCGCATATAGAAGAATATAGGAGGAGGAGAAAGAAGAAGGGGAATTTGAGATTTTTCCTCCAACGTCGGAAAATCCCTTTACGTCGCCAGGGCATTTATCGCTCTTCCTCCCTCCCTCTCTCTTGGCTCTCGCACATCCGTACAATCCTCGTGCCAGGGTACCTTCTTTTTTTTCTCCCCTCTTCGTCCTTTATTCTTTTTGTTCTTCTTCTTGGGCGCCAGAGGTCGCATCCACCGTTTTGCTCCACGATCTCCGTTCTCTTCATCCTCCTCTCATTTCTCTTTCCATTTTTGTTCTATCCCACTCCCTCTTACACACACACACACACACACATGTATAAACATTCTCTCGTCCTTTCTTCATGTCCTCTCCTTCCTCAATCCCCCTGGCGTTATCTCGGCTACGCCTTCGCGCTGATGACCCCCTAACCACGTTACGCCACGACTTGGCGAACCTAAATGCTTTTACCCTTCCGCCTTCCTCACCCAACCCCCTACTGTGTTGCCCCTGGTTACGCTATATGACTCCCCTTCTTCTTTATATATATATATATATATATATATATATATATATATATACAGTTATCGTCCTTGTGCGTCTTGCTCCTCCACCCTCCCATCACCCCTCGTAGTAGCCTCGCTCCATCTTTCTCTATGTTTTGGCTTCCACGGTTTGCCGGATACGAAACGTTTCTATCAACCGTGGAAAGACAGACCGAGAGAGCCCCCCTCCCCCCCCCCCCTCCCCCCTAGATTCAGGCAGCGAGGGGGTGAGGGCCGCACGAGAATTGTCCGGGTCATTCGGCATGACCGGCCATCACGGGATACACATCCTCGAATCTCTATACGTTTAACACCGACACGATTCCCCGACGGGAGATATGATATACCCCTAACTCGTTCGAGGTTTTCACGTACGCTCGATGGTTTCAGTCAGCGAATTTCGCTCCACCGCTCGGGGATGAAAATAGAGACCTCTCTCATTTTTCTTGTCTTTTTTTTATTTTGGGCTAACCAAGGGAATTTTCCAATTTTGTGGAAAATAGGAGCTGTGAAATTTTGGCTGGTTATTGTAGCTTGTATGAAAATAAAGAAGGAGCAATTTTGGAGGGTTGAGAAATAGGGGTTGGAATTTTTTTAAATTGTTAAGATTAAAATTGAAAAAGTTGTTCTTCGAGCAAAATATGAAGATTTTGAGAGATCTTTTTAATCAGTTTGAGCAAGTTTTTGAATTGGAAAGGGAAATGGAGTAATTTTAGAGGGTTGAGAAATAGGGGTTGAAATTTGTTTAAATTGCCGAGATTAAAATTAAAAAAGTTGATTTCTGGGCAAATTATCAAGATTTTGAATGATCTTTTTAATTGGTTTGAGCGAGTTTTTGAATTGAAAATGGAAATGGAGTAAGTTTGGAGGGTTGAGAAATAGGGGTTGAAATTTTTGTAGCTTGTCAAAATTAAAATTTAAAAACTTGATTTCTGAGCAAATTATCAGAATTTTGAGCAACTTTTTGAATTCATTAGCTTTGTAAAGTTTAAATTCGGTCTTATCAAACGATAAGAAACAAAATCATTGAGGATTAGTAAAATTGTGAAATTTTCACGTATTTCGGATATAATTATGACACTGTGAGGGAACAAAAGGAATCATAAAAGGTGTCTATAGAAAGAAGAGAAGAGACGTAGATTGGCGATAAATCCGGAATCGATATTGCGGACCGAGATAAGTGGCGTCGTTGGGCACGAGTCTCGTTTTGAAATAACCGGAGGAACAAAGAATAACCGTGCTGGTGAGAAGATAGGCGAAGACTATTCTTCTCCTTCTTCATCCTCATCTTCTTCTTATTCTTCTTCTTACACTTCCTATGCTAATACTTTTATATATACATGTGTATGTGTATATAGACACGAATTCAAATCGAGAGACGCAAGGCGAGGCGTTCATAATTCAAGCGGCAGGTCTGCCTTTGTTTCATCAGTTGACGACTACGGGGTGTTCTTGCTTCGCTGTACGAGCCCGTGTCAGGACTCTGATCGATTGACGTTCTCGCTATATAGCCCCAAAGTCAACATTCTCATGAAGAAATATTGAAAGTAACAAAATAAACAAAAATTAAGCTAATGTTAAAAAGATTATCGATTGATTAAATCAATTTATAAAAAAAAAACAATAATAATATTGTAAAATTAAATATAAAAAATTAATAAATTAAAACGCGATAAAGTATTTTCTGTCTGTAATATTCTCATGAACAAATATTAAGCGTAACAAAATTTTAAAAAATTAAGCTAATGTTAAAAAAATTATGGATCGATTAAATCCATTTATCAAAAAAAAACGATAATAATATTGTAAAATTAAATATAAAAAGTTGATAAATTAAAACGCGATAAAGTATTTTCTGTCT
>JAPYZU010003175.1:0-11460 GCA_030523005.1 Tryphoninae sp. B BG-2022a
TAAATTTGAATCGTAATATTCTTCGAGTTTAAATTCAGAAAATATTATTTATCAAATCAATGTATTAAAACAGTGAAATAATGAAATCAAATCGCTTTTTGAAATATTTTCGATACAAATCTTATCACAATCGAATTTCTTTTATAGTACTTCGTCTCGATTAATTAATATTTTTATGATTCAGCGACATAAAAATAATTCCATATTTCTTTCACGAGTAAAAAAAAATATGATACAATCGTTCGTTATCACAGATTTTTTGAATTTCTCCCCAAAGCCAAGTGACCTACATTTTTACAGCCATCTAATCTGTCGCAATAAATGATTCTGGATCATTTCCCGTGATACGCACGAGCCTTCGAGGCAAGAATCATGGTGGATATATCGACAAGGATTTAAAGATACAACCATTGTAACGACATTGCGAGCCGATTATAAAAATCGGTCACGTCGTCTAATGCCATCGATGTTTATTTGACCCAGAAAAAGGGCCGATATCGTAGCTCGCGTTTGTTATCGGCGATCATGGAAACATTGGACCTCTACATGGGGAAAAGCGAGTGATTATTGCACGAGAACGTAATACTGTATATCGTTTCGTGTTTACATGTATATATAGATATACGCGCATACGAGCACGCGAGAGAACCGAAAGGTATACACAATAACGCTCGCTCACCCGCGGGCGATATAAAATATTTTACGAACCTGGTATCACACACGCTACGAATAGTTTAACAAACGAAACGAGTAATTGAGTAATACCACGTGTCCTATAAAAGCGCTTACCCATTAAAAAAAAAAAGAGAAAAATACAAAAAAATCAAAAAGGAAAAAAACAAAACAGAAATGCAATAATAAAATTTCGATTTGTAACTGTCGATGTGACAGCAATAGTGAAGCAAATTCGCAGAGATGTTGATTCGTATTTAATAACGAACGATATTAAAGTTAAAATAAAAATATAATATAAATCGAAAAAGAAAATTAACAAGAGTATTTTCTTATCGGACGAGCGTCAAGAATACGTTCGATCAATATAATTAAATCTTTGGAAACAAGACTAGTCCGTGAGTGATAAAACAAAGTTGGCAATGTAGCGAGATGAGGAACGAAGAGTAAATTAAAAAGAAAAGAAATGAGAGAGAGAGAGAGAGAGAGAGAGAGAGAGAGAGAAAATGAGAGAGAAGGTCGAAGAGGGCGGAGAGAAGCAAAGAAGAGACTTTAGTTGTATACTACGCGAGTGAAAGATAAGGAATGAAGGATGAATAACGTGGTCGAGCGACCTGCTCGCGGGAGCGATAACAAGCGCACTCTTAGCCTCACAATTAGCGGCGAAATCAATCCTTGCATAGCCACGCTGTAGTCATCAATATGCATAATCGGAAAGGCGCCATTAGCAGTCGTGCGTGTATGCCGTGTTTTTAACGCACCGAAAAAATCTCGCTATTAGTGTATACACGCACACATCGACATATATAAATACGTTTGTATGTTTGTATGTGAGAACAAATTTTGTTTCCCCTCACTGATATACGATCGATGTTAAATCCCATATAAGTAAGGTATTTCGCGTGTCTTGGGCGCTGGACACGTCATAGCAGTCGATCGAGATGTAATATTAACGATTAATTTACACCAGGCATCGATATAAAATGTCATCAGTGAGTGACCCCTGAATGTTTTGTTTACTCGAGGAGTTTATTGTTTATAAATAAATAATTATTCGTTTCTCAAACTAATATTGATTTTCAATATTATAATATATTAATATATTAACTCTCTCTCACTCTCTCTCTAATTAATTCTCTACAATATAATAATGTATATAATTAATTATATATAATATTATAATATATTAATTCTCAATTATATTATAATATTATAATATATTGCATATATTACATTATAATATATTAATTTTCAATTAAATTATAATATTATATTACATGTATTATATTATATTATATTAATTTTCAATTATATTACAATATTATATTACATATATTATATTATAATATATCAATTCTCTATTATATTATAATATTATATTACATATATTATATTATAATATATTAATTTTCAATTATATTACAATATTATATTACATATATTATATTATAATATATTAATTCTCAATTATATTATAATATTATATTATATATATTATATTATATATTATCATACAATATATTATAATATTATAAAATATTAATTCTCATTTAATATATTATAATAAAGTTTTAAAAATTGTATCGATTTCAATAAAACAATTTTGTTGAGTTGTGATAGATTATTATTATCGTTGTTACGACAATCAACGACTTTATTAATTGAATAATTATAAATAAGTTTTCATATCCATTTCTCGACGATAATTATCAATGAATTCTTTTTCATTAAAATCAGCATGAATAATTGAATAAATTAAAAATTAGAAAATATCGACAGTGTTTATACTCATAAGGTAATTGCAAGAAGTTCATTTTATCACCGCTAAATGTCAAAAATAACCGTTACAATAATATATCGAAGGAGAATTATCTTCCAGCTACCCAATACGCGTTATTAGGTACAAATAAGTAAGAAGTTAGCAGTGTATATTACAGTACACATTAGTACCGAGCAAGAATCACAAACAGGCTGGCAAGAAAAAAACGAATCCGATACGCGTGTGCACCGGTAACGGCGCCAGCAGGCGTTCGTTTCACGAGAAGCGTATTCTCCGTTGGTCGCAGGAGGGACTTGGTCATGGTTGAACGAGCCACCGAGGTACGTATACGAGAGGTATCCAATCGTCGGGGCGGATTGTGGCTAATTAGCCGCGATACGCTTCACCGGTGACCCAACGGCTGTCCAGGTGGTCCGATAGACCGTGTGCAGCTCCTGCTGCAGCGAGAGAGTGCAGCACAACCTTCTTGCGGCACGCTTTTCTGAAGGCGCTCACCTGCGGGTCCACCCGCCGTAAGAGAACAAGAGAGACAGTGAAAGAGAGAGAGAGAGAGCGCGAAGCAGATAGAGACTTGTATTTTATTCCCTTTTTTTCAATACAAGTCGCGCGGCGAATATCCCGAGATTTTTTGTCACATGATTTCCCATTTCGCAAATTTAATAAGCCCGAACTATACGGGATATTCCGTGGTCTCGTAGCGAGTGGCGCGGGTCACCCGCGGTGAGATATTTGAAAGAGAGTCTCCACGAGCGACGCGGGTGGCCCAACTTATTTCTTAATTAGCATCGCGGCTGCAGTCTCTGCCTCGCGCTCGCACACGCGTTTATGAAGGAGTGGGCAGAAAGGTTCCAGCATGCTAAACGCAACAACCGCGACAAACGGACCCCGACGATACACGACGAATATTATCGTTGGATTTTATTTTTACTCGAGAATCCATTTTTATTCGGTATCCGTTGGATTTAATATTCGCTTTGAGAATTCTCTTGAAATTTTCATCTTACCGTTGCCCTAAGTGGGAAATACATTGACTTTTGCTAAATTGATTAATCCATTTTCTAGACGAATTCGTATAAACGTGTTTTCTTCTTTTAATACAAAACTCGATGCTCGACAGTCAGAAAACCAGTTACAAAAGTTAACGCTACGATTTTTATTTTGTTGCCAGTTCAATATAAATATTATTCAACAAATTTATTTATAACCACAAATTTCAAACTACGAATGATTTGTATGTTGTCAGTTAATCAATTAATTATCTCCCTGGGTTGTTCCTACAAGCTTGATCCACCAAACTGCTTGAAACATCATTCGAAGATTTGTTTTTTCGACAAACCGGAAAGTTTGCTCATCGTAAATTCCGGCAAGGCGCTAAAACGTCGTAAAAAAAAATCTGTGACGCAATTCACAATCGTGGATATACAGTAACCAAATGTATATTTTCTGTTTGCTTGTAAATTCGGCGAATCGATCTTGAAACTACGATCCCGTGTTCGAGAGGTTGTTTCGAGGCCGGAGGTCCTCGCCTAGCGGATGTCACTCTCTTACCGGAGCACGCGTACGTAAATATACACTGGAATATCTATATATATGTATATATGTATATATATAGAGAGAGAGAGAGATATATATATATACATATAGTAGTGTATACACAAGAAGAACTCAGGCCGACGCACGCTAATTACAGCAAACACGGTAAAGAGGCCGAGAAGGAGAAGACTGTCCTCGCAGACGACGAGGAGACTAGTAATACCGTACGATTGGATCTCTCGCGCACTTTCGAACCTCGAAGTGGGATGTACGAGAGTTTACTGTCTCGGTTGTTTTCTTAATTTTATTTATTGTCGCATCAATAACTAAGGTCATTAGCGACTACGCTGTATGCTTTAATCGAAATGATAAAAAATTATAAAGCAAGATAAATCTCACGCTCGATAACACATATCGAAAGAGATAGTCGGTTTTTTTTATCCTGGTTTACGTACGAGATAAATAAATGAGAGTAATTGATTCCAGCGTTTTTCTTCCATTTTTTTTCTTGTTTTTGTGAATAGTTTGTTTGTTTTGTGAATTTTGACATTTTTGTGAATAGTTTTGTTTGTTTTGTGAATTTTGACATTTTTGTGAATAGTTCTGTTTGTTTTGTGAATTTTTAGATTTTTGTGAATAGTTTTGTTTGACATAATGGACTACGAGAAATGAACGAAGGAAAAGGACTTTTGGAAGAAAAATTGTGAGGAAATGATAAACTAACAAATTTCGAACGATATTACGAGAGATTTAAATATTTTCGGGTGATTGATTTCGATAATAAATTATTCGTAATTGTTATAGCACGATATAATATCGAACGTATTTTCGTTGGAATCGTGTCGGTCCCGAATAATGCACGAAGCTGCAGACTCCAAAAGCAGCGAATGGAAATCGATATATTTGTCTGCGTACTAAAAATAGTCGTAAACATCGGTAAAAAAAGTTCAAAAATATCTTCCGTGAACGAATTTTAAAACGTATTTCAAGCATTTCTGTTATTCTCGAGGATTGAACGAGCACGACCCGAATCGAAAAAGCGTTGTCGTCGTCCTCGTTCGCGACCGAGGATTATTTTTTGTTCCTTTTATTCACATAATCATATGGATTAGTAGCCGTTCCAGGTTGTTCCCTCGATGCGCGAATCGGTGAAGGAAAAATCCCACGGTACGAACATTATATATAGCAAGAGAGTGGGAGAGGGGGGGGGGGATTTGCGCGGAAGCGACGTTCTCTCCCGGACCGCATCGAAAAGCTACCGTGTACGAACAATTTTACTCGTTCCCCGGAGTATATATCTATCGAAAACTTTGAATCAGTCGCATTAAAAGTTTGCACCGCCAGCGAGCGAGTAGCGGAGGCCGTGGACCGCTGAATTCAGCGACCGGTACACATCGCACGGATCCCGCAAGCGCTCGAAGCGTACATATGTATGTAGCGGATGCTCCAGGTATAGATAGAGACGCCGGCGTGGTCAATGCAGCCCCCTCGTACTACTCTCGCGGACTCGACGCAGTAGATAAATTCCGGACTGGTCAGACGCGCCGGGCTTTCTCGACCGGGCGTACCACAGCCCCGCGTCGCCGGCGTGTCGCTCTCTCCCTCTCACTATCTCTATCTGTCTGTCTGTCTGTCTCTATCTCTCCCTCTCTCTCTATCTCTCTAGCTCTCACTCTCTCTCTCTTCATTCTTCTCTGTTATTCACCGTCGACTAAAAAATATCATTATCGATCTACTATTTTGTTTCGAAGCAACGTGTATAATCTCTTTCTCACATGCATTACGATACCGATACGGAAACCTCGACAAACGATTTACCAATTTGGTGCTCTTGCAAAAACGAGAATGCTTCCCATTTCTACTGTATTTGTGAAAATCCATTTACTTGAATGTAAAACACACACGCGGAAATAATTTTGAAGAAATTTCTACTGTAAAATCACAGTAACTGAGTGACAAATGTACAATTCTTCAGGTTTTTAGGAAATAAATTATAGGTTTTAATGGAAATGAGTAA
This sequence comes from Tryphoninae sp. B BG-2022a, assembly GCA_030523005.1. Taxonomy (NCBI): domain Eukaryota; kingdom Metazoa; phylum Arthropoda; class Insecta; order Hymenoptera; family Ichneumonidae; species Tryphoninae sp. B BG-2022a. Next base: position 6,003 of record JAPYZU010003175.1, read on the forward strand.
AAATTTACTGTTACGTGACAGAAATTTAAAATATTTTCAAGAAATTTTACTGAAATTAACAGTAAATTTTCGTGAAACGTGAACATTATTACAATAAGTTGAAAGAAGTGCCGATACAAATGAAAGTGTACGATGCACATTGAGAAATATGCGTGTTTGTCTTGAAAATTTAAAAAACAAAGAAGAAATTTTCCGTGCGTTCATCAGAATTTTTACGTTCTTCACAGTAAAATCAGTTAGGGCTAGGTCGCCTGGCCGTAATCCGTGAGTTCTATGTAGCACGCGTAAAAATTATGCCACGTGCTATATTTGTTATATGCCTGAAAGTAAAATATTTGAAACTAGTGTCAATTTTTAATTGTTTACATTTATTAACGGGTTCAAATTTTATGTAATTTTTGCCAAAATTTCATCGCAAAAATTAATAAGAAATTCTCTCCGTGTAATCGACACTTTTTAGGTACGACTTTTTACTTAGACGCGTCAGAAAAAATAAGACGTAGTACAAAAAAAGTATTACTAAAATATTGAAACGATGGATTTAGATCTTGTCTTTATCGATTTATTTTTGATCTAATTTAATCAATTACTCGCTGACACTTCGACGTTATATCGCATGGGAAATTATTCGGTTATCACCCTAACGAATTTAAATGAATTCAGAACGAAGTTAATTCGAGTGAGATAATATTTATTCCAATCAAAACAGGTCAATTTTTTGCATCTGTAATTTATGTATAGACCGTGCATGTTGATTAAATAGATCGTCACACACTTATCCGTCTCAAAGTTCTCTCGGTATCGATGTCCTGTCTGAAAGAAACCCAAGGCAAACGCTGGAGCGGTTCTCAAGAGCGCTACTATATATAATCATATGTGTATAAGAATTGCACGTGTGCGTTCGATTCTACGTGTAGCAGGTACAAACGTTCTCGAACGTTGGAATTTGCCACTTAGCTCTTATAATTACCGGACGTCTATTGACACTGGCTGTACGGGAAAGACCGAAGAGCCGGAGATGAAACCGCGCAACGAAGGGAAAGGGGAGAGCAAAAGAGAGAGGGGGGGGGGAAGAGAGGGAGAGACACGACGTTTCATATTGCATAATTATACACACGCTGTACTCGTAAGCCCGTGTGGCTTTTCGAGCGAAGGTCTTCTCCTTCGATATATCAGTGAAAATTCTTTCACTTTTACGAAAACAGACTTTGATCCTCGACTGTGGTACAAAAAGTAATAAAGAAGTACACGGTACGTGTTCGAGAGCTTTTCTTACTCATTGCTCGAGTCCTTCTCTCCTTTCCAGTATGTTCGTAGAGAGAAGGATTATCTTGAGATGACGAGATGGAGAGGTCTTTCTCTCTCTCTCTCTCTCTCTCTCTCTCTCTCTTTCTCTCTGAATTTTGCCTATCTCATGAAAAAAAAAATTTCTCTCTCTCTCTCTCTCTCTCTCTCTCTCTCTCCCTCTCTCTCTCCCTCTCTCTCTCCCTCTCTCTCTCTCTCTCTCTCTCTCTCTCTCTCTTTCTAACACTGGGTCAAAAAGAGACACTCGCTACTCCACGAATGCAAACATCTCGCGTGTCACGGTCACCAGAGCACACACACTCTTATATAATTTTACATATGGATGTATCGTACATGTACTTTCATCTCGAAAAGAGTAAGTACACTGTAATAGTTACATTCATGATGAATTATACATAGCTGCGAAATATTGGTTTTCTCTTATTCATTCGGAAGCGAATCATTATCCCTAAAATCATGACAGTGAATACACAATTTCTCATCACCCTGTGCATGTATTGGATATACGTAGATATTTTATATTAATACGATTGTAATAATGAAAAATTTAATTGTTTTTTTGTCATGTCCATGTGTTTTGATACGTAAATGCGAGCTCAATCGATGGAATTACGTAATGCTCTTTGGGGTGAACGACACTCATCACCCTGTGCACGTATTGAATATACGTAGATATTTTATATTAATAGAATTGTAATAATGAAAAATTTAATAGTTTTTTTGTTATATCCATGTGTTTTGATACGTAAATGCAACCTCAATTGATAGAATTACGTAATGCTCTTTGGGGCGAACGACGCTAGGGAGTGGTGAGAAAGTAAAAAGAGAGATATACAAAAAAAAGGGTGAAAGGAAAAAAGAGAATGATCTAGAATGATATGGTAATAAATTGACGAATCGAAACGTTTAGAGCGGTGTGATTCAACAAACGTTCCAAGTTTTGAGCTGTTTCTTTTTAGCCCATACTCTCTTCCTCTCTCATAACGTGTCTTTCACCCCTTTCTCCCTCTTTCTCCCGCTTTCTTTCTTAGACTGGAAGAATTCCTGGAGAAGAGAGAGAGAGATGCCCGTATCGCGGGAGTATCGCGATTGTAAACGTCCATTTTACGAGTGTAGTAGAAGAATTAAAGGGAGAATGGGATATTTTCTCGTATAACGAGACGGGGAAAGAGAGAAACTCGAAGTACCGAGAGAACTGTATGAGCTCCTCGTACTTCTCGACTTTTGCAACGCGGCGCGCCCGCCGGAAGCGAAAACGTGCGCGATAAAACGGGAGTTACGGGAAAACGCGAGTAAGATTCGCCGATAAAGATCCCGGGTTGGGAAGAGGATGAGTTAACACGAGGAACAGGACGAGAGACCGGAAAGAGCTGACGTTATTGCGATTACTCGAGAAGAGGACTCTTCGCGATTAATCAATATCGTTAATTAATTGCTTCCATTTTTTTCACCCTTATCGCAATTTCCATTTCTTTGAATCGCGACAGATAAAAAGAGAGATTGGACGTCCCAATTGTTTTTCGATTATTTTCGTATTATGTCATCGAGTCTGTCAAAACCGATCTGATCGATCGCCAAACGTGACGAGAGAGATGCAACGATGATTAGGCGGAAATTCCAGATTACACAAAGGCCATTGCGTCACCACGATCTTGCATCTTCGATTTTGTCCGACGTCATAAATAATGATGATCGCAATACGATTCTTCATCGTGTAAATAATGAAGATTTAGGAAAATCCCAAATCCTTCGTCCGGTTCATCAAATCGATCTTGCATCGCAATTTCGGCGAATTACGATTGCTGAGTAACATCCGGGAGTATTTTTTCCCGATAAAACTGTGAGAGACGTAAAAAAGTGGTTCGCAAAAAGAAAAGAAGAAAAACGTGACGTTATGCGAAGGGCGTTGCGCAGCATTATAAATGCGATTGTGGCGACCTCCCACCCCCTCTTCTTGGTCCATTGTAAATTATCTCTGGCGAGTGCGCGCGCATCGTTCTCCAGCTGCAGAATCAAAAGGCACTGTAGTTGCTCCGCCTGGTGGTAGGGAAAAATAAAGACGCGAGAGTCGAAAGAAGAAAGATCGAGGGGCGCGCAGGTAAAAAAGGGCAAATCGTGCGAGGATGACTCTTTGTAATACACACGCGAAGGAGTCCGAGAGACGAACGATCATCATCGTCCGTAGTGTTGGAGCTCCTCTTGGGTATTATATCTCCCAGCGAAGTGTAATAAAACGGGTCGTGTGCGTTTTCGTTCGTTTTGTGTTGCTTACTTGGCTGCTGCTGTTGGTCGCTCTCAGCGCCATTGAGGCATCTCATGCGTTTGAATCCTAACATCCTCTCTCTCGGGTTAATTAAGAGCTCACGCTAATTCAATTATAATTTATACCTCGAGGCTTCGGCTCTTCTCTCAATCTCTTTCTCTCTCTCTCTTTCTCTCTCTCTCTCTCTCTTTCTCTCTCTCTCTCTCTCTCTCTCTCTCTCTCTCTCTCTCTCTCTCCCCCTCTCTCTCTCTCTCTCTCTCTCCCCCCCCCTCTCTCTCTCTCTCTCTCTCTCGCGTGTCTCTCGCACACGCTATATGAGATGCGCCACGTACACACGGAGACTCAGGCAAATACGGATATCGCGCGATGCCGAGAAAGCAATCAATTACGCGAACCTAAACGCCACATGTCCGACGTAATTTATAACGATTATGCCCATGGTACTTATATACGTGCAAGGGCGCATTTTATTTCATTTCGTCCCGCGAATCTCGGTTGGAAAACACACGCTGGGTCAGTTTGGAGATTCTGCGTAATTCTTGGATTTGGCGGAAGAATCGAATCTCGAATAGTTTGTTTGGTCCAGGTAAAAGGAAATAGAGAAGAAGGAAATAAGCGATCAAAATTTAACTTGTCATAATTTAGGAATTTCACAATTTTCAAACAATCGAGTTATCTTTAAACGATGAAATTTGTTTATTATCAAAATTCCTTGCCAATTAAAATCCCTTGCCTCGGCCATGTCCGAGCAATTTGATTTTAACCATGTAATTTTGTTTTGAAATTCAATACTTATTACGAGAAAATAATCTGTTTTTTTCAACATATCTTTGTTTCTCGTGACAATAATTTTTGTTTACATACGATCGGAAACCCTCAGTCGTTTCTCCAAAAATTGTATATCTAACACGTGTGATTGAAACTAAAACGATCACTGACGCAACTCACTATTCAAAAATTACTAAAAATCAAACGAGCTTTTATTTTCTCGAAGAGGAAATAAGGATTAACAACAATTCATAAAATAGAAAAATTATAAAATAGTTGGAAATGTAAATATTCTAAAATTTCTATACACGTAGATATTGACGATTAAAAGCCAAGATCAAGCAACACGACATCTCGTTTATTAATTAAAAATTTCATTGGCAATAGTATAAAACTCGTTACAATTTTATCCGCCCTTTTTGCTGAAATTTTTCATTCTTCATGAAGAGACCAATCACTGTGATAAGTGATCAACGACTGGCATATATGAGAACGGTGAGGAGAAGCGAATGTATCTTAGGAAAGAAATGTAAGAGGGTATAGGTGAAAGCTCCCCGTGACTTCTACTTGCCGGGATTGAAACGTCTTAGGTTATTTGTTTTGACTGCAAACTCGCTCCGCCCAACTCGTCCACCCCGCCCGAGAACTCTCTCTCTCTCTCTCTCTCTCTCTCTCTCTCTCTCTCTTTCTCCTCGACGTGTCTCTTTTTGCAGCCGCGAGAAACGCGCATCTCCACCGTCACGAGACTAAGAAGCTTTTTCGCCCGGCGGCGGCGATTGCTTCGAAGAAAGAGAGAGAGAGAGAAACAGCCGGCGCGAGAACAGACAGAGGAAGAGAGAGAGAAAGTCATTCTCTCACAGGAGCACTTGCCGCCTGGAAGACTTATATATATACCCTGAAAGAGTCAGCGGTGCGTGGAAACGACCAACAGTCTCCTGGCAAAACACACATTCCGGGATCGCCAGTCACGATCGCTCTATCTCCCTTTCTCAACAATTTTACCGAAACTTTGATGGAAACGTGGTATAGATATACAGCATTAATATATCTTTTACATTGTATGAACAGAAGAAGAATATACAGTTTTCGATCTGTAATGGAAAAGAAAAAGGACTCAATTTT
>JAPYZU010003176.1:0-11460 GCA_030523005.1 Tryphoninae sp. B BG-2022a
AAAAAATCCTTCGTTCATCCGGAGGACAACTATATATAGAAGAAGTGATATAAATTTCCACCCGATCGGTAAAGCCGTTCTCGAGTTACAGTGATTACCGACATCGAAAACATGGTTTCGAGAAAAACGAGGTTAAAGTTTTACCTACTTACTTTGTATAGCTCTAACAGGGCTTCATTCAAAGTTAGGTATTTCGGCGAATAATGGTCCGATTTAAATGCAATTAGTCGGAAAATACTCGTAAGATATTATACTTTTAGAAAATGAAAAAAAAAACTTTTTTTTGAAAATTTCAACTAGACCTCCCCCGTTAATAAAAAAGACCAAGTTAGGGCGGAAGTGCGATAGAAAGTGCGAAGAGGGCTCGAGAGTAAAGCGTATGGAGGTATTAGGTTTTCTAACATGTTTCGTAAGCGGACCATACATACGTAACCATCCGAGCGTCTGACGCACGTTATCCATTTTCCTTCTGGAAGGACGCCCACATTTAAACCGCTATTCACAGGACCTTGTGCCTAACCGAGGCTCCCACCTCACTTTCGGCTGGATGGCTTTATCGCGCCCTCTCGCTTATTAACCGACAAGCCCCGGAGCATCCCTCGGATTTTCGAACCTCTCCATCCATCTCCCTCTCTCCAAGGCTTCTTCTAGAGATACGGTCTCGAATCCTGCACTATGTATGCATGCTACATCGAGCTTTCGTTCCCTGCCTCTCTCATGAAAATCTCGAGGGCGGCCGTTTACCGCTCCGTCACTATCGTCAAAGTTATCTAATGCCCGCTGGCGCGAACTGACAATCGACAGAATTTTCCAACTTCGCACGAATCAAAGCGTATGCATGAGCATGCAAATTTTCTACTTCGAAATTTAAATAGTAATTTTTTGAAGATTCGTGCTGCGATGAAAACACATCCTACGTGTACTTTCAACTCACTTGGGGTTTAAATACACCCGAACGACCGGTTCCAATTTTCCTTGACGACATTGTTGTCTTGGACAAACGCACTCACGATATTCACCTTGCGATACTGTTAAAGAGATTGTGCCTACTGGAAATCACCGTAAAAATAATCTTTTTGAAGAAGCTAACGACTATTTGTTGGGGCAAAAATTGTGTTCACTTTTCAATATTCTTACAAACGAGTTCGAAATATTTACGATTATATGTTGTTCGATTTGAATATTTCAACAGCAAGCTTTTGTTCAAAAAACTTTTTCCCTACATGCCAGAAATGAAAAAATTCATTTTTTATTCGCTTAAGCAAGAGCACGACGATATTTGTCACGTAGATAGCTGCACTTATAAGGAAACGCCGCGAGGAAATTGTTCATGTTTTTGCAATGGATAAAAACAGACGAAATGTATTTTTTTACCTGGCCGAAATCCGATTTTTAAGAAGCGTAATGCACCTTCGACGAAATACCAAGCTGCTAGCTGATTGTACGATGCACTTGACTAAAGAATCAACGGGCAATTTCAACCCCTAATTGTGCAATATCGGATAAATAAAAAAAACTGTTCTATTATTTACGTATACGCAAATTTACATACCAATCGGTTAAACATTCTTGGAGATACGGATAAAAAAAACTGCTTTTTTGTCGCAAACAATAGAAACCTCGTCGGTAACTGCATCATTCTCGCTTCTAGTGTATAGTACGCAAAAAAATAAATGTTACTGCAATTTGAAAATTGTTCACATCTCGTATCTACTGTTAAAACATTATCGACGAAAAACGAAAAACATTCTCATTTTCGAGGATGCGCTTCAGCCCTTAAAAATCGGAGTCTGTTGATATACAAAAATACGTGTCACCTATTTTTATCCATTCTACAAACCTGCTAGATTTCATCGAAATCCGAGATTTCAATCTCGCAACCTTTCCTTATTAGAGAAAGAGCTACAATAAAACTAAGGTGTTTTTTCTTATTACGACGAGTAATAAAAAATTTCAAAAGCTTTTTATCACAGATAAAAACATTTTGATAACAAAGTAAAGTTATCAAAAAGAAAGGTTACGTCGATTTGGATAATTGTTAATCCCGTATTACACGAGAATTTTAGATTTCTGCGAAAAATAAGGTGAAGTGAGAAAAAGCGAGACGCGCACAGGCGCTCGTTCTCGTTTGCACGTAATTGGAATTTCCCTTCGGTCCTTCTATTTCCTCATTGCCGATATAGATATTCGAGGCTTTAACGTTTCAATATACACCTGGCTAAACGCTGGGTCCATGAGGTCATAGTCACGTAGATCGTACAACGCTGGAAACCTCTCTATAAACGTGTTGCAACCGAACATTCATGCCCCTCGGCTGGGTTTCCCCCTCTCCACTCAATTCAATGGAGCTCGATTGTTCAATTGTTCGATAGGGCACAACATCGTTCGATTGGACAATCAACGTGATCCGGATTTCGTGCGCCCATATGTTGCGCGCCGCTAATACGAAGTTGACGAGAGGCCGGAGAAGAACGAGGGGTTGAAACACGTTTTTGAATCTGTGGTGAAAGCCCCGCCACTCCCAAGGATTAAACAAAAATCTGAAAAACATGCGAAAAAAAAAGAAATAATAATAATAATAATAGACATGAGTGTAATACGTCTGTATGTGTTTTGTCGTAATACGTGTATAGAAATTATTCGATTTGCTTGCAGTTCTGGTCGGCATACGTGCCGTGTGGGGCGGCCCAATTGAACGCGGTTCAATTGTCACTCGAGCAAATCGACGTGATCAGGAGGCTTGCCGAAATGAATGCTCAACACTTGACCCTCGTCACATCGGTTAGAGGTGGGTTATGTACACAAATATTCCATATCAAATTAATTATTACGATGCTACGAGGTGTAATTAGATTTTATGAAATTGAAATTTTATCAATTTTATGTATCGCTCGTAATTTTATTAAATTGAGATAAATGTGGTGTAGCCGTGTTATTAATTGCCTTGACGGATTTCGTTACAGGAAAATTACCATAATTTGCCTAATGAAAATACATCCGAAAATCACTTTTACAAAATATTTCATTAAGTATTATTAGACATAATAATGCTTTTCCGATAATCAATTTTCCTTGACGATATAAATATAGCTATAAATAATGTTACAAAATTTCTAAATTAAAAATTATATTAATAGAACTGAAACGGATTTATTTCCAATTTCCTAAATTAAAAATTATATTAATCAAATTGAAGCGGATTTATTTATAATTTTATCATATTACGAATATTTTTATAAAATTATTATGAAGGTAGAAATATTGTTATCAATTTTAATTAACCATTCGGTTTAAAAATATGTTCTTTTATTTAAACTGAAAGTAACATCGTGTTACCCGTAAGAAGATTTTTACCTCATTTTTCCCAAGAATGAAAAAAAAGACGTCGCTATACATTGCGAGTCACCAGCAGCTCGATGCCGGTTCAAAGGGCAATTGCCCTTCACCTCTCGTTCCTTTCATTCCCGTCAACGGAGCTTCTCGAGACTTAAAGTTAATCGTCAAAAAAAAAAAGTTTTAACTTGTGACGAGAGGCAACTCGGTGCCATTCGACCTTGTAGCCCGTCGCCTGCAGTTCTAACTGTCAATTTCCAATCGAGACAGCAAAATATTCATAAAATAACATCGAATAAGCATTTAAAAAATATCCTCTTTTACAAAAAATTATTATTTCAATTCTCGTATTACAATTGCTGCGATATAAATGATCGATAATTTTTCAACGATCCTTATTTTTTATTAATTATACTTTTGGTGTTAACAAAATAACAATACAAACGTAAAACACGAGTCAATAAACGCACGAACGAAGGATAAAAAACAGCGATCTGCTGACTATGAGGTTAAGGCGTTCGTCTATGTGGAGAAAATTCATGGGCGCGGGGGGAAGATTAATACGTTTTACAGCTAGACGATAGGAGTGCGGACGGATAAGATTGAAGTTGGAAGATAGGAGCGAGTGAAATGGACGAAAAGGGAGGAAAAACCGCTTCCGCGGCCGCGTTACAACTCGAAAGTTTCTACTTTATAAAATTCGCGAGGGTGAACAAGCCCGAGGAGGATATTGTACACGTTCACATATATCGTACCACATTCATATATGTATACATATATAGAGAAAATACATAGTGTGGAAAGGGAATAACGCTCGAGATAGAGATAGGGAGGATCGGCCATGTTTTCCTGGCCAACTTTCGAAGCTATATTCTCAGCTTTAGCTGTTTACGCCAAGGTGTTGCTTGCGTGTTTGCTTTATTTTTATCTTATTTTTCTCGTCTTCATCCCCCCAAGCCACTAACCCTTCACCGCCGGTCGTTCTCCCGACTTCTCTATTTTAACTTCTTTTGTTTTCCACTTGTGGACGGATATCTTTTACTTTGTTTCAACCTCTCGTCATCTTCATCGTGCCTGCAGACCTGTTTGCTCTTCTTCTTCGTTCCTTCCTCTTTGCATTCGCCATCTTGTATTTTCTCTTGAAGGAAGAAGCTCGTGATAACGGATTCAGCACGGGAAAACTTCGTACGTTTCTGTCAAGAACTTTTCGTACCGAGGCGAAACTTTTCAGCGAAACAAAATTTATGTTTAATTAAATATCGCTGAAATTGTCGCAAATACGGAACATAATTGCACAATTTGCACCCATCGTATACAATTCGCGACGAATAAATATTGTTTAATGAATCGCTCGCAAGTTGAATGAGTCTTCGATTGCGCGAAAACTTTCGATCTCCAGGCTTCTTAGAAAACACAACGAATCATCTGTTATCCTTGCCTATTATTTATTATCGCTATATATTATTATTTATTCATTCTTACTATTACCATTATTACATGAAATAATTCGCTAAAATTGAATTTTATTTTCACCCAAAACGTCAACTCCGACATAAATTTCGAACGAACACCCGTAATACCCGTCTTTTCATTGATTCATGATTCCTCGGTCATCCTCGAAAGAACCAAGAAGTTAATCCGTGTGAAAGCAAAGTTTTTAAATACGACCTAGATTGTGTACGGTACGAGGAAAGTTTTTGACAAAATAGAAAAAAAACGACCGAACAAAAAACGAAACAAAAAATAATAAGAGAAAAACAAAACAGAAGAAGAAAAAAATGAACAAATCGTTGCACGAAGCGCGTTATACTAAACTCGAATGGAGCCCGCAACTGAGAAAAATCCGAGAAAAATACAAGGAATGAATGGTATCTGGTACATACGTGCTCCACAATCCTCCCACTGCGTATGTAGCTCTCGTGTATATTTATTATACCTATATATAAATATACGTACAATGTCACTATATAGTATATGACTCGTATATATAACCGACGCACATATAAGCCAATGCATCTATATCACGATATTTCACGTTAGGACATGGGAATATCGGGCTCACGAAGTCTAGCTACGTAGTCCAGATCGCGTAACCGTCAATCTCGAATGAGTTTTTTTCTGACATTTTCATGAGAAGGCTTATTTGCCCTTAAGCCAAGAGACCTTAATAATTTTGCCCATGAACTAAATTTTTTTTTTACTTTTGAAAATATCTAGTCACGTTTATTATTGATAACGAATCATTTTGTTTCTTTTAAAATTGATCGATTTCATAATTCTATCGTTTTAGAAAAATACAATATCGATAAATCGATTCAAAGTTTTTCTGAAAGACTGAACGGAAGAATTTTTCTTTCGGTCAATGATGGCGAAAGGACGCAACTTAAATGCCACAAAATGAAAAAAGAGGATCGTTTCGCGTTCAGAAAAAAAGCTGCTGCAAGCCCGGATGCGAATATTGTTTTATTATTCCGCCAGTATCCTTTTTTAAGACTGCCCATCATCTCCGACAGTATGCGAGGAATCTTTCCGCAAACGCGAGAGTGGTTACACCAAAATATGAATAAAAACGCTATTGCGAAAATAAATATTTAATTCGCATGTTGTCTTAAACGTAAAACGTGTGTTTTCAATACTATTTTGCTTTTGGCCATTCGATGAATTAGAAAATACCATAGGAAGAGTTCCTCGACAATCTACATGGAAAAAGTTGAATACGATAAAAAAATATTCGTTTTATTTAAACTTTACCATGGAGCCAGTCAAATTTCCTCGCAGGGCTCACAGTTCTTTTTTATCTTTTCCAGTTTGTAAAATTCGTTGAAAATATGTCTGCGAAGTTTTCTTAAATTTGTCACTCCAATCTTTTTAAAAATACTGAATTTTTCGCATAATTGGAGCGATAGAAAAGTGGAGCGATACATAAACAATCTGAGATTGTCCGAAGTTACGATTTTGCGTATTTGCGTAAATTTCTGTTTTCCCTCCGACTCGAACAGATTTTGTGCAATCGCGCTAAAACTTCACGAATACGTTAAGTACGTTACTAACTTCGAGCTGAAGACGACCGCAAAACGTGACGCTAAATTGTGAGGAGGCCACCTCGTCAGATTAACATCTCCCTCTGTTCTCCTGACAATCAACATATCGAACAAAAATGTAAAAGAGCAAAATAAAATGTGGCTTCTCGTGATTTTTTGTTACAAAAATCTTTCTCCCCAAGAAAAATGTACTCAATTGCAAAACAACAAAAAAACATGAAAAACTTCTATTCGTATTTCTCTGCGCATTTTCTTAAAAAGCAAATAATAGACCGAGCAAAAACTCACAGTATACAATGAAAAACGTTGTCAATAAATCGTTGTACAATCCGAACCCATCGTACGTATTGTTGAATATTTCAATATCGAGACAAAAAATCGTAAAATAAAAAATGCAATAAATTGACGAAATAAAAGAAATCGGTGGAGAGAGTCGAGAAAAAATAGTAGATATCCTCGATCCCATCGGATAAAAATTCATCCATCTGTCTATTTTTTTCATGCTACGAGACAGTTTTGTATTTTATTACGGCGTATAATATTTTTGTCTGCTTGCAGGTTTGATCGAGGCCCATCGCGAGGGCAAGATTGCCAGTCTGATCGGAGTCGAGGGTGGCCACTCGCTCGGCAACAGCCTGGGAGTGCTGAGAACATTTTACGGCCTCGGAGCTCGCTATCTCACGCTCACTCACGCCTGCGACACATCCTGGTGAGTCGTAGAGACGACAACACGTCGTCCTAACTATTCCCATTCGAACTGCCATACCAACATTCCCATTTCCGTAAACTTCCGAGCTTGATATTATCTAGCGGACCACTAAAGTAGCTGTCCCATATCCCTTTCACTGTGCCCAATCCTTGCTTGCATCTCGGTCGAATACCGTCGCTGGTGTCCGATCGGAACTTCTCCAAACGTGTTTCCCATCGGTACGATCCGCTTTCCGCTTCTTGAAAACCAATACAATTCCTACCAACGACCTGAAATGAATTGGGACGTCAAATTATCAGGAAACATTCTCCGCTTAACTTCCGCAACGATGACATTATTTTTTATCTTCCTCATTCGTAGGATTTAGAATCTTGTTTTAAATTAGTTTTCATATATCCCTGTGCTTATTTTTCATCGCAATGGAATAACTAAAGCTCGAAATGAATCGGTCAACCGTAAAGTTTGATGCCCATTTCCACCGGTACGTTGAAACCCCCTATTTTATATTTCAACCTCTTGGAGGGTGACGTTTCCTCTTCCGTGTTGAAAAATCGAGACACAAATTGTAGCGACGATATCTGAAATAATTGAATAAACCAAGGGCGGACAGACAACGCGAAAGCTGAAGCAGACGTTGGTCTGCGAGCGAGGATCCTAGTAGGGTGATCCCTAAAGTGGATGGGAGAGAATTAGATCAGGGTGTTGGGGAAATTGCGCGGTCGGAGGGAAGGCCCACACGGAACTCTCGAAGCTTTTCGCAATGGTACCGTGCGATGGCAACGAGAAAGCACGACGACGTGGTGGCATAACACAGCGCGGAGTCCTGGTTAACAGTTTGAGCCTTTCCGTGTGTGTAGCCTAGCTCCGACCCCTGGTGGAGCCTCTAGCAACGCTGGACCTTTTTCACCGGGCGTCCAATCCCGGTGAAAAGTTGACCGGATTCGTTATCCGTACACCATGCGGAAAATATTAGACCTGCCTAGCTCTGATCTCTCGACAAATCCTATCAGTGGCCGATACATCTATAAAATAGCACGTGTGGCTTTATACTTTTATGCCATGTACCAATATATTCTCGAATATCCCTCTATATACCCATTGCCTGTAACTAAATACATATATGTTGTATCTGGACATATAAAGAAAAGACAGCATAGATGGACCACTTAAAAAAAGTATGGAGTCCGTTTCATATCGTTTCACAATGAAATTCATGAGCTTACAACTTTTTCAAGCATATTATGAAAGAAATTAATTACAAAAAAGTACAAACTTGACCATTTTTGTATCTTTTTTTTATCGTGTGACTTGAATCTAATCTTTGCGTTGACAATTGACATTTACATTTTCAAGGAATATTGACGGTCGTTAGACCAAACCATTCGATATTTTCCCTATATGCCGAGGTGAAATTTGTACTGCAGGTCTCAATCTCCTAGAGCCTATTTCTTTTATAGTGTACAAACCGCCAACTTCCGTCAATATGAACGTGCCCTCCAGCTTGAATCTGGGGGAATCACGGAATCTCCGTGACTCCACTCTCACTGTCAAGTTTGAAAAATGCGCCCTCCTTGAGCCCGCTCTCGATACCAACTCTGCCTGGCGAAGCTGTTATGGAAGGGCCTATGGACCCTCCAGCGCCCTTCGCTCAATCAGAATGTAAAGTTTCCACCATTTTGGAGGGTCTACGAGGACAGCGTATATACCGGCTAGTATACGTTGAACCCTCGCCTCGGTCCTCACTACTCCGCTCGATGCCGCCTATTCTCGATCTCTCAACAAATTTCGAGATTGGATAAACCTATTAGCGAAGTGGATCCTAGGGTTACATAAAATATAACATAGCTGATGTAGAGCCACGTGGATAAATCAAAAGTGGTACGTTCAAGACAATTGTAAATAATTCATCTAGTAGGTAAGATTTTCATTGTTGCTTTGACCTATCTGGATAACTGCTGGAGTTGAGAGAATCATTCACTACGTGTTTCAAAGTGTAGGGGGTTAACCTTGAGGTCGTTGGTTTGATAATCATTATGGAAATTCAGATGTGAAAATAATTTCAAGTGAAAACCACATTAATCACATCAAAGGAGTTGGTTGAGTTGAAAGTTAGTTTTTCGCACATTTGTTTAATGAGTGAGAGAAAAAAATGAATGTTTATTTATATCGATGAGCCTCGAACGTATCAACAAAATATGATACTAATGTGCGAAATGAAAAATCTCATTCCCTTTTTCAATTTCGTCTAATGTCCTGAAAATCGCAATGTTTGAGGTAGGAGGGTTTTGGAGGCTCAAAGTACAGTAAGATGCGCGTCGAATAACCCTTTTAAATTCCACAACGATCGGTTTAACGAGTGCTGCGAGATCGTAACCGCGAGATTGAAAAAAATGGTTTCGAGAAAAAAGTGTTTAAAGTTTCCCTTGCAGTTTGGACCCGGCGACTCCGGGCGCGCTCTAAAACGGTAATGGAATGTCTACCTGATACGTGCCAACCTCTTGAAACCGCTATAACTCAACCAATTTAAAAAATATCCGAATAATTTTTTGATAGAATATTCTCAAAGCTACAAACTGCAGAAAAAAAGTACAAAGAAGTAATAATAGCATTTTTCAATCCATTCGCGAGGTTCGTTCCAGTTATCTAAAATTTGAATCGTGATGACAGTTTGATGTCCCGAGATGTCAAATCCATCGACTATCTTCGATGGGATAAAAAATTTCCAGAAAAGTCGCGAAGTCGCCATTCATGGCACTCGGTACATCCGTGCATTCCCATCCCTACATACGTTATATCTATATCCATTCACGTTATCCTAGCTAGCTCATATAAATATGTATACACGTGTGTACGTGAAGCCGAGTTTCTTCAGGTTTTTTCAATCCTTCGTCGGCCTCCCGTTTTTTACGCGTCCCTTGACGTTGGTGGTGTTCGCGAGAGAGTGAGAGCCGGTGAGTACGACGTTGCAGAGGCCGTAAATAAGCAGTTGGGCCGTTGTTGGTTCTTGGGTGACGCGAAATCACCGGCCCACTCCACGTATATCGCGTAAATTCGTACCCGTCAGAGGAGAGAGAAAGAAAGAACGAGCAGGAGAGGAAAGAGGGTGAGAGAGAAAGCTAGGAGCTTTTAGGTCTCCTTCTATATAACACTGCTGCTGCTGCTACTGCAGTGAGA
Source organism: Tryphoninae sp. B BG-2022a (assembly GCA_030523005.1). NCBI lineage: Eukaryota > Metazoa > Arthropoda > Insecta > Hymenoptera > Ichneumonidae > Tryphoninae sp. B BG-2022a. The sequence continues at coordinate 10,258 of JAPYZU010003176.1, forward strand.
GACTCTGCGGCCTCGGCACTCCACCCCGGCGTTGATCTACGCCATTTATCGAGTCGACCAGGAAAGTTTGCGAGGTCGCGGAACCGAGAGGTCTCTGCGATATCTCTCGCTCTTCTCTCTCTTTCTCTCTCTTTCTTCCTCTCTCTCTCTCTCTCTCTCTCTCTCTCTCTCCCATGCTGGATGCTATGGCACAAATTCTCATCAACTCCCGCGGCTTTCTAGCACTACACTGCTGTTGGTGGTATATATATATATATATATATATATATATATATATATATATATATATATATATAAAGAGAAGTGTCGAGGATGCTTCTTGTGCTCACGAATGAAACGTTCTCTCAAAACCTTCCAAATAAGACGGGCAGATGGGCACTTGTGGGCTCTTGACATTCACCTCTCTTTCATTGTCCTTTTTTCTTGATGTATATGTCATTTATCGATGGTACTTGAAGAAAATGTTTTTGTTTATACGTCGACCGTTTCAGGAGGGACGAAAAATGTGAGACAGAAACGAGAATCGTAAAATCTCCAGTTTAATATATTATTATTATTGTAAAAAATGATCGTACTCGTAAAATTCAGACTACAGAAAAGAATACTTACTGTCGCGTATGATCAGCGCTTACATTAGGTCCGTTACATTGGTGTGAATTCCAAAATGCACGAGTCACGTGATCGAGGCGACGTGACAAAATGGCTGGTCATCACACGTCGAAATGTCGTGCAGATAAAATATGGCATTTCAAATGGTGGGCTCATCTCCCTCCTGACTATTCGCCTCCACGTACTTTTGTGCCAGATCTAGAATTGATCTCGGTCTTATACTTTCAGTTTTTTTTTCTATTTTTTTTATTTACATTTTACAGCACACATACGCCTGAGCGAGCAAAAGATTTTGAAATCTTATGGAAAATATATCGTGTAGCCTGTAGCACATGCATAACATCCAGCCCCGAGGTGTTTTCACCACTTTTGCGTTCTCTTACGCTTTACGCCTCTCTCGACAGTCGTCGAGATGCTGCTCGGAGTCGTAAAGAAGTAAATGTATTACGATATAATATACATCGTATAGTATATATATATATATATATATATATATATATATATATATATATATATATATATAGACAGTTTTTTTTCTGACTCGCGTGTTGTGGCGCGGACTCTTATAACAGCGCGACACCCCCTCGCGCGCGC
>JAPYZU010003177.1:0-19442 GCA_030523005.1 Tryphoninae sp. B BG-2022a
AGAGAGAGAGAGAGAGAGAGAGACTGAGATACCAATAAAACGATTCATCGTAAAGGTTACAATAATCCACGTTTTATGTACAACGCGTGCGTATATTCGAGTTCGGCCTCGGCATTAGAGAACTCGGGACGTACGTACGGGCAAAGAACCGAGGATGACGACGATGGCGGCGGCGGCGGCGGCGGCAGACTCTCGCCACGACCATCATTAAAAGCTTCCCTGCCTCTTAATTCTCTAACGGGTTCGTCTTTCGATCGAGAGAGAGAGAGAGAGGGAGAGAGGGGGAGCAAGATAGTTTTATGATTACAGCACTACTTATATACGTACGATAAACCGGCCCTCGAGTCTAAACTCGCGTCTTCTGAAAAATCGAAGCGTTGACTCGAGAACGAAATGAAAGCGCGACTCTCGGGTCGCGAATGATGCGTATATACGCGATTCGACGCAATCGCCAATTAAAAAAGGAAACAAACTCGTTACGAACGAGGAGATCGCGTACGGCTCTTTTGGATCCGGAATCGTGTTTCTCGATCGTAAAACTGTCACGGGAGAACGAGAGCGAGAGGCGAGAGCGCCGCGCGACCTCGAGAGAGAGAGAGAGAGACGAAGACGAAAGTGAGAGATGTGCTCGAGGAGAGTAATACATAACGCCCGCCGCGAGGGGGAGTCTCCCGTGGTCGTTCGCCCGATACCAGAGCTATATATACGTCCTCTTATATTATATTATAGCTATATGTATATAGGTACACGTACAAGCTACGTATCGAAGAGCGCGAGCGTGCCTCTCGGTTCCTTTCTAAACTGGATCATCCACGTAACACGGTGGCTCTCCTCGCCGCTCTTCTTATTATACTTAGCTACCATCAGGCAGACCATCGCCAAAGCCGAACAGATTTCGCACAGCCGCGTGCATTCGCGATCGTTAAAACGATTTCTCGCGCTCTTGGTCCATATGTCATCCTAGCTCGGCTTCGACTGCGTCCAATCGGACCAACCACTCGATCAGAGATGCGACAACGAAACGGCTATTACGCGAGACCTGTTCTACCCGTGATTTCTACGCTCTCCGCATCTTCCAGAGAAACAAGCGCCTCGTCAAAAAAATCGTTTTTAACGCTATTTTGAATTCGCTACTGGCGAACGCAAGATCGAGTTTGGATTCGTGGGAGCGAGGAAGGCCGACGATATTACGAAAGCTTTCGGATCGTTGCGCGATAGTTGGCCGAACCTCGATTCTTAGCGATCGAGATAATCCAAGAAATTTGAGAACCGCGACGACGAACGCGTAGCGAGAGATTTTTTTTTTTTTTTTGTTTTTTTTCGACGAGCGATAAAGGAGAGAGGCAAAAAACCCGAACTTCTCCTTTCGGATCGTATTTAAGAAAACATTGTTTTTCTCTCGAATCACGGACTCTCGACGGTGAGTTATAAGCTGTCGAGTTGGCGAGAAATTACGTATCGTTACGACCGAACGTGTAAGAGCCGGCACACGGCTTTATTATTTACGAGGATTTTCAATCGGATCTCGACGGGGCGAAAATGAGCACGATATAGCTTGCGAGCCAACGATAGGAAAAGGAGGTAGGGGGCGTCTAAAGGGCGTGGTCTTGTCCCATTACTTACTGTTATTATCAGGGAGTACAGGAGAGACGCTTCGCTTCGCCCAGAGAGTTTCTAGTATATAGGTACGATGCTCCCATCGCTCCTGATATGATATCTCTCTCTCTCGGCTCGCGCGCCCCCTCCGGCTAAAATAATTGTTCGTACCGAGATATCGCACGCGCTCCCATTATGACGAATTCCAGTTTTATTTCCAAGAGGCAACGCGTTTTTCACGGACATAATTCACCGCTCTATCGAGATAAACGATCGAAATTATCGAAAGATACGTCAAAGAAAAAAGCACTTTAAGATTTATAAATGTAACGAATGAAAGTGTTTGTTATAATTATCGTCCGTTTTCGTTGGATCAAACGAAAAATATGCTCCACTTGTTCGGTTATTTATGCATACGAGATTTTTTTTTTCCGACGGTCGACCTTCGTCCGTACAACAGATCACTCTCTCTCTCTCTCTCTCTTTCTCCCTGCCTCAGTCGATGCTCGGTGAGAATGGATCATTTTCGTTGAATTAGCATAATCGGTACGAATACACGCCGCCGATTCGATCTTGGATATCCCCCGGGACGAAACTGGGCCGAGTTGTCGAGACGCGAAATAAAGATCGAGGTCCTCTCGCGTTTGACGATATTTATCCTCATCGTAACTCGGATGGAAAGAAAAAGGAAATTTACAAACTCCGTTCCAATTTATTCCGATACTTTTAGTTTCGCATCGGGAACAAAAGTGATGCGTATCAGGGCGTCTCGATGAAAAAAAAATGCGCGAACATAATCACAAATAGCGATGAAATTGAGAGCGATCGAGAAATTTTCGAGCGGTTCGTCGAAAATAATCGGTTTTATTCGACGGACATCTCGACCAGAAGTAAAATTGAATATTTATACGCAGTAGCAGCGGGAGTGCGCGATCGATCGTTATGCCGATCGTAAAAGTATCGGATAACTGTAGATCGGTGATGGGCGGGCAACGTGCGTGCGTGCGCGAGGACGTCTCTTTCGAATGAAAAATTCCCACAGGTTCGTGGAACTTTAACGGGTGAGTCACGATCGACGATCGGGAGGTCTCCGCTCCTCGATGTCGAGGAGAGGACTGTACTCGAATCATTGTAAGAAGGAGCGGGCGTGCCCCGGGTATAAGAAAACGAGCTCGATCGACGATCGATACGAGAATCTCGTTCGGACTCGTTGTTTTGACGTACGACATTATACGCGTGCTTCGTAATACTTCGCTGTACTTTGTTTAAAAAGATCTAGAAAGATCGTTATGGGCTAGGAGAGATCGAATCCGGGGACAATGGGGATCGAGCGATCGAGCGAGGCTGAGAGAAAGAGCGATATAAAAATCGTCTCGTACAACTTGATACTTCGAAGATAGAGATATAACGTTACGTGACTAATTATTATTATTACGTATATTCTGGTGCGATATTTCATTTCGCGGGACTCTCGGGGCGAGTAACCCCGTACCGTTCCTTCCTTTGGGTACAAAAATCTCACACGAGATGTCGCCTCGAAACGAACGATCTCTTTTGTCATAGCCGTTTGAGTCGCGTCATTATGGACGTATGCGCGAAAAGCAAACGCGCTAATGTCGAAAAGGCGATGGACAATGTCGCGGTAAAAGAATGCTTTCGTGAATACAAACTGGAGGATGAGGTCGAAGCCCTGAAAAATATTTTTGGAATAAGAGAGAGTAGGAAGGAAGATTCCAAGAAGCGAAGCTCGGTAACGAGTAGATTGGCCGAAAGCGGGGTACGTTTGACGAGATCCTATTTTAAAATTAGTACGAAGAGCGGTGGATGGATTGTCGGGTGTCGGCTATGTCGTTATAAAGGTCAAGGAATGCTTGCGACCACCGGTGCCATCTACTTTCGAAACTCTCGTTGACGAGCTGAGGGACACGGTTAGAAGCGGCTACTGGAACAAGGAAATCGGCAAGACCATTTATCTTTCGCCTCATCTGCCAGCTGGCTGCGATCCAATCGGGACGACCTTTGGAAAAGCCTCGACCCGAGACCGTGAGTTTTCATCACATTTTTCATCTCGAGCTCGTTGGTCTCGCTGCCCGATGATCTTTTCGTTCCGATTACGAGACGATACTACTCGAACGGAATTGTCCAGCGTACACCATTGCCGAGATCGTTGCTCCGGGCGAGCTCCCGACCGACGATCAACCGCACGTTCCAAGTCGTCCTTGTCGAAAGAGTTACAACGATTACGATCCGTCCGAACAAATTGATAGAGAGTACGAGGATAACGCGATAGTGGCTTGACTCGATCTACGATCAAAATCATCGATTTCGTCTATGTTCCTAGTTATGCACGGCCCTTCGATCGATTATCCTCGTTCGGAGTCGCGAAAAAGAGGGCCGATTTCTCTGGAAATAGAGTTGCCAATTGTATCCGATGGTTCGATACCGAACCTTGGACTCTGGTTCGTACGAGACAGGCAGATTTTTGTAATCGTACGGAATCACGACTGGGTAAAGTTAAGAACGTTGAAGCAGCAAGGAGGTTGGCTCGTCTCGCGTTTCGCAATAAGGATGCCGACGAATGCCGAGCAGTAGATAGTGTTGCCAATCATTTACAAGAGGTTGTAGGCTCGTGTGGCGACATCTACCGTTCCGAGTACACCGATAGGATATCCAACGTTCCCTCCTCGTCCCGAGGTCAACTAAAATCAAAACACATTGTAAAACGATTCTTCGTTTCGTTCTTATCGTACGGGACAAAATCTTTACTTTAGCGAGGAAAGACGCCGGAAGTACGGCGAGAGTGCCGAGTGTAAGATCGGATGTGCCGCACGCCCTCTTACCGGATGGCGTACCAAAATGCGATCTGGAGAATTTGGGCGATCAAACGTCCGCCATGACCCTCGTAACTCCTAGTATTTTCACGCAATTAGGACTCGATCATACGGACTTCTTCAAGGTCGGTACTCCATCTTCGATTAGCGATTACTCGCTAGGCTTCTTATGTTAAGACGAGATGAATTTTCGTACCAAGATCCGCGAGTACGAAGAACTTAGATCGATCTTCGAGTCCATCGGTGTTGAATTTCCCGGCGATAGCTTCGACGTTCTTTGGCGCAAAGGTACGAGAATGGATCGTACGGGTGGTGTTTGCGTCGAAACGTTCCGAAATATTCTCGGAAGGCTGGCAATGAGGAACTACGATAACGATATGCCATCAAATTGATATGCCGTTCGGTTCGAGCGGGGTGAGTGTCCGAAAATTATGATCGCGGCGCCATCTGTACACTCTCGTGGGAAAGACTTTGTCGCTTCGCTCTTCTTTGCCCTCTGTAGGTAATGACCGACGCGTGTTATTCAAAGTTCCTGTTTTACCTGCGACGACGAGCTGAATGTCTGCTCTTTCTATGTTGGAAATAAATCATGATAGTACAATTTTCAACAAAGGTCGTTCTATTTGCCATCGAAAGTATCAAGTCGTAATTCCCGGCTATCGTACAGTATGAATTATTGTCGTGTTTCACGAGACGTCACGACAAGATCGAGCGACATTCGCCATTCGTATATTTAACAATTCTCTCGCCGATGAATGTGCGTTGATAGCGATGGAAATCATTTGATTCCCCTCGTTTCATTCCTTCCCGGCCACATCGATGACTCTTCGATTCCGGTGCATCGCAGAGTCTTGGTTTCTTTTTATCATTAATTGATTTGTTGCGTGGTACGGTCGCTTAATCCATTTTTCTAGACCCTCGGCTTTTCCAGGCTACGAGGAGCTTCCACGAGAACAGTAGGGAGAACGAATGAACCTGGGAAGCCAGAAGAATGAAGGCGTACCACAACAGACCATATGGCATATCCTGGCAGGAGAAGAAAAACGAATTAATATCTTACGATTTGATAAGATCGGAGAGGACAAGGATCCTTACCTGCCACATGTGAATCTCCTCGGTCGCTCCGACACTCAGGTAAGTCCACACGTCCCTTGCGTAATAAACCATTGCGTAGAAGAGAGGACCGAATCCCAGAACAACGATACCGATCATGTATCGTTGCAAGGTCTTAATCTTGTTTTTCTTAATAGCTGATAAACCCAGAAAAGACAACAGCAAACTCACACACCATATGTATTCCCACCATAGTGGCTAAAATAATTCAAAAATAATGCGTCTCGTCAAATCTTGTTATCCTCTCTCTCTCTCTCGCTCTCTCTCTTTAACAAAGCCTAAATTTACCTGAGGTATTTGTAACTCCTCGATCTCCAATATAAATATATCCAGATGGTCCAATATATCAGCTGACAATTTGGCCAACATGACGAAAAATAGGAGATAATGAAAAAATATACAGTACTTCAGTCTCGACTTGTTCATGGCGCTGAAAAAAAAAAAAAAAATTCAAATTTGTATGAAATAATATCAAAATGAACCAACGACGATTTGTCACATGTTACGCGTTCACTTATGACACAGAGTACAACAAGCACAGAAGACAATGATATTATAAGTATTGTAAGGTGAAGAAATAACGCGAAAAACACGATAGTCGAAAGAAACGATGGTTTACAAAAAAATGTCACTCATCATTGACGGTCGCATCGTCAAAATTTCAATGACAGACGAGAGAGGCGAAGCGTTATTGTGATTATGTTCTCACCTGATCTGATATTGAGTAGCGATTTTTTGTCTGTGAGTAAAGTCACTACCGTCGGTCCCCAAGGCTTGTGCCAAAGTCACTCTCGAAGCCATATTTCTCGTTTTATTTATTTCCTCGTAATATTTTGGTCCGTTTCACAAAAGAATCAAATATGTTTTCGTCGGTGTTGACCCGCGAATGGGAAAATTCTTAAGCGACGAAGCGGTGGGTGCAACACCGAGAGAGAGTCTCCAACACACACAGCTGAATATGGGTTATCCACCTATTTTTAAACACGAGCTCTTTCCTTTGTGAGAAAGATTTTTTGCGAATCCGAGCCTCGTCAAGTTTTCCTCACTATGTCCGTATTGACACGTAGCGATCGAAGGTACGAATTCGACGACGGTCATTGAGACGTTTCGAAGCGAGATAGTCTAGTCCGCGGTGTCGGGCCCAAAGAGTCGAACCATTTGCCGGGATTGTTTGGTGTAAATAATCTCCAGAGGCAAACTTGTGTGCGTGTTTTTCGATCGTGGAGGGGCTATCCGGATCGTTCCGTGTCCCGTAGCCACGTCCATTGGTTCGTTCCGCCTCGCTCCCTCTCCCCCACCTTCCACTCTGCAACGCACACTTATGATGCGCTCAACAAAAAATCGGGCCACGTGGACTCGCTCGCTGCCACGTGATTGTAAAATATGCACTTGGAGCTAGGTTATAAAACGTCGAACGATATCTATGGCGCGCAAGAGTCCAAAGGAATCAGGAAACAATTGACGAATATTCATTATTCTTTTATTTACAAATCACCTTTTGAAAATATTCTCCTTATAAAATCGTAATTCGGTCAAGCTTTCCTTGATATCATCGATGGCGCGATGCGACAGCACTTTCTTTGGTAGATTTGTGTACTTTTCAGGACACCAGCGCCTGAAACAAACGGATCGTGAATTTGACATTCCAAACTTTGAAGATAGAAAGAGAGAACGTGTTTGTAAAACCTAGTAAGTTCCTTCACACTAGATATATCGATGATTCTATAGTGCAAATAATTTTCAATCATAGGCATATATTTAGCAAGAAATATACGGTCCATGTAAATCGTGTTGCCCGCCAAGGGACATTTCCCTTTTGGTACATGACTTTTGAGAAATTCGAATAATTGTTGTTCCGCCGATTCGAGAGATATTTTGCTGCGCCTGGAAGCATCGGTCAATCCGGTCTGTCAAATAAAATTTCATTATTTAACATCTTAGTACGAACATTGGAAAGTGAGAAAAAAAGTAGTCGCTCGAACCTGGATGGTCCATTACTTTGAAATGCAATTTGAGCTATCGAAACTGAACCTACTTTGCCATGTTGCTTTATACACCATTCGTTCATATTATTCAATACGTTGTCCGGTTGATGAATGATCATATTAAAATCTTGGCTAACCAAATTTAGGTTTGCATCTGTGATCAAACAAGCCACTTCCAGAATGTGACACTTGTCTACATCCATTCCGGTCATCTGTTAATACATAAGCGTAAATGTAGAGCGCTTGAGAGTTTAGTACAGAGAGCATGTAAGTTATAAAGATTCGTACCTCCATATCCATCCAAACGATGTGATCGTCCGAATTGGAAAGCATCTCTTGTGTAGTGGTTCCTGCAATCGAAGCTGACTCGTCATTTGACTTGAAAACTCGTCTCTTTCGAGCGGTGAACATATTTAAAAAATAATGAAAAATGTGGGTTTTGGAGAGGATCGTGGGATGAATGTATAGCCAAATCTAACGAAGATCACCGTATTTCATTGCATTCGTGCGTCGTGATCGCAGAATTCTTTGGAAAATTGGTACGCTTCGCTGTACGAAATTCATCGTTCACTATATTTACTCGCAACTTAAAAAATATTTGACGTTCACTTACAATTAAATGACATACATAAAAAGAAAACGGAGTAAAAATAATAACTAGTTTCGTAGAGTCTCGTAGGTCGTAGGGAATGGCGTCACGAAACTTGCAATCGTTTTGAATGTGAAGAAAAGGCTTGGAAGAGGTTAGGAAGACGACAATGCGGAGTAAAGCGTCGTTCTAATGGGAGTCGAGCGATTGGAGAAAAATAATCTTCGGGAGAAAGCGTAAACGGTGCCCGATAAGCCAATCGATGAGGAGAAGAAGACGCGATTCGTCGGTACGCATCGAGGGAGGGAGTTATCTCGTTGAATGTTGAGACGATACGAGATAAAGGCGTACCAATGAGACCAGTTGGAAGATAAGTCGGCGTCGATACGTGCGAACGGAGCTTAACGAAAAAGCTGTTTCACAAGTGTGTCCGCTGGTGGTGAGCCGCGAGCCGCGAGCCTGTTGCCAGTTATTGATCTGGCACGATTAAACAACACTGCATTGCTGTCATCTACCAAAACACCCTTTGCCACGCAGGTTTTATGTGCGGAATAGAGTCGGGATTTTGTCGTGGTACGGTACGCGAGGACGTAACATCGAATGTCACGTTCGTATGGTCAAACGTTTGTTCAACGGCCTGACGTCACACTCGATAACACCAAAATGTAGAGGGACGTTTGCCGAGCGTGTCTCTCTCTTGGCGGTATCGAAAAGTGACATTTGTCACGATCGCGACGCGCTCGTGTAGAGACATGTCAGCGAGAATTCGTTTTCCGTGCGTGACAAACGCGTTTCGACGTATATCATCGTAAAACTAATATTATTTGCTGTATGTACGACGGGGATTATTTATCAGCGGGCTACGTGTGCGCGTTTTACACGAGCTGTCGGACGACGAGCCTCGTATACCACATTTCCTAGACAAATTTCTAATCGTCATCGTCATCGTAGTCTTGGTCGTCGTCGTCGTCGTCGTCGCCGTGGTCCTCGTCGTCGTCGTCGTCGTCGTCGTCGTCGACCTGCTCGTCGAGCTACCGGGACAGCTCGAATCTCCGGATCGTTGTCGAGAAAACGGTTGGGTGCATCGCGAAACGATTCTTCTTGTGTCAAAAAAGACACGCACACACGCGAACGAGGGAGCGAGCGCGATAGCGCGCGCCCGCGCGCGCCTCTAAACATACATAACGTTACATGTGATTTTTCGAGAACTGTGACCAAGTCGAGTAAAGCGAGATGAAGAAGTTCACGATCAAGGGGGTTTTCGACGGTTTTCGATCGTCGGTAGCTCAACAGGTTAAACCCGACCAAGAGATCGTCGAGACTCTCAGATCGGAACATTTTCAAGTAAAAAAGGTCAGTAACTATACCGCGACCCCTCTCTCTCTCATAATTCTATAGATATACCATAGCTTACGTACAGCGTCGTTACGCTATAGAGGAGTGATATTTTGTGCGCGTTTTGACAATCGCTCGTTATAGCCAATCCTATCTCGGCCATACACCAACGACCAAATGTCCTTTTCTATTTTTTTTTCTCTCGCTTTAATTGTGATTGATCGACAAATGAAAATAATGTCGTCCTATAGAGGTTGAATCAGCGCGAATCGAATTGTCCATCGCTCGGTCGCCACATGCGCCGTAAAACCGCATGAATATACTAATCGCGAGTAAATCGCTCGCGTTAAAGATAATTCCGAGAAAAGAGCGTCCTTATCGATCCTCTACCCCTTTCTCGCGATTCTTCGCGACCGAGACAAGAAACAAAAAGCTGCTCGCATTTTCCCCAAGGCATATTGAATTTTAATGCTAATCCAATGAGCCGTACAAATTGGACCAACAATGTTAAGCCTTTCAAATGAAATGTCATAATGTTTGCCACGTTGTTATAACTCGATTATATTTTCTTTGTGTCGTTGGAAACAACTCGAACGATGAAAACTTTGGGCCAACAAATATAACGAACCAAACGTGTCGATATAAATTGCTTTTTTTGTTTATTCGCATGTTTCAGACTTTTAGACATGGCTTTCCACATCAACCGTCTGCTCTGGCATTCGATCCGGTTCAAAAGCTACTCGCTATCGGCACTAAGTCCGGCTCACTCAGAATGTATCCTCTGCATATCTACATATTAGATTTTTCTCCAATTCTTGCATCTCTATGTAATAACACGTGTCTACGATTATCCTCAATTTTTTTCCTTGACTCTTGTCCAAACGAACATCAACAAAGTTTGGGAACGCCAGGCGTGGATGTTTGCATCAAACACGACGGCGGAGCGGCTGTTATACAATTACAGTTTTTGGTCAACGAGGGTGGATTGTTGTCGGCCACGGCGGACGATACTCTTCATCTTTGGAACTTTAGGCAAAAAATACCACAGGTTGTGCAGAGTCTGAAATTTCAGCGCGAGAGGTTCGTACACATTGTGTCTATTGTATTTTTAGTTTCTTATAGCCATGGAGAGAGGAAGCTTGGCTGTTTCTGTCGTTGAAGAAAATATGGGAGGATGTACACGGAGAGAGAGAGAGAGAGAGAGAGAACGGGCGTGCAACGAGGATTAATCAGTATCGAGCAGGGATGGTAGATAGCTGTGAAAGTGTTCTCGTAGCAGCGTCACGATAATTCTCATACGCCGGCAAATCAGTGGCGACACACGACTCTCCCATGTCCTACGGCGCTCGCGATGACTTTTTCTTTTTACAAATTGAGTTTGAAAATTGGACAATTGCCGAATTTGGGCCCGAATTTTTTGTCCATTCGGAGACGCAAATTCTCATAGGTCTTCCATCCCTGGTATGGTTTATAAAATGCCTCGAATACAACGCGTGCACAACCGGGAGTGCGAGGCTGTTTCTCGGATGATGGGCTTGGCTGACCCAGACCGCGAAATCGTTCGTTGAAAAGCTCTTGGAGCCGCCACGTGTCGTAACGCGCGTGTACTATTTTACGCACGTATTACGACCTACACGAGTATCTCGTTTTTTTTTTTCGTAACCTTGAGAGGTCAATGTTGCGATTTAACTCTCGCGTCGTTCTTTAATATACGTATATACGTACATGGAGATTTTAGTAAAGCATAGAGAAGTTCGAGAGACGTTTCCGCTTCTCTTGGCATCGAGAACGAGCATTAATACTCGAGGGGAAAGTAAAGAGAAATATAAGGGTCGTCGTTGGGTCGGTCCAATTGGAATGTTGCCGAACAGTATGATTGGGTGAAGAGACGATGAGATCGCCTCCTTTTGAAACGTCGAGAGAAGCCGCGCGATACTTGATTCTGTAAGGCGAGTCGAGGTTCGTATTCGTCGGCGTATAACGTTGTGCTGGAACGCTTGATAAACACTAGCTTTTGACGATACGACGTATACGTACAAGATAGGACAGCATACCTGTCTTCTCCGACACTGGGTTTGCACAGTTGTTCGCTCGTGCCACGCTCCATACGCGTCTGAGGTGGGTCGCTCCGAGGGCGAGAGAGAGGGTGAGAGGGAGGGAGGGGTGAGATAATATCGGCTTTCCATCGTCTGGCCAGTACTCCCGCGGCGTACTTACGCGGACTCGACTGCGTAAAAGAGAGAGAGAGAGAGAGAGAGGGACAATGAGCCGAACTCGGTACACGGGAGAAGGTTGGAAGGTCGCGGAGGATGGAACGAGGCTGTAAAGCGAACGACGGAAGGGTGGCCATTTGGTCGAAGCTCCATCAGCCGGGGGATGGAAGAACATTGCGAACGAGGCAAACGCGCGGGGTGGAGCAACGGTTGCTACACGCCAACCTCCTCCTTGTACTCGTACGTGGACCAGTCCACATCTGCATTGATTGTGGCCTATATGCACTTCCATCTCTCCAAAGCAACTGGTAGTTGATATCGTCCGCGACGGTACCATTTTTTCCCACTCCCGCGCGTGCCTCCTTCTTTTTTTGTTTTTTTTTCATTTTCTCTCCTTTTTTTTTCTCTTTTCTCTTTCCTTTCTTTTCTTTCATTTTCCTCTTCTTTTCAGCCTCGTTGCTTTGAACAACTCTCCGGTCGACTGCACTTAAAACTCTCGACGGCTATATTAAAGCGTCGAGTCTGAGAGAGAGAGAGAGAACGAGGGACCCCCCGAGACTTTTTTCCAAGTTCTAATTTTTCCTTTTTTTTTCTTCCCTCTTTACCTTCCCTCCACCGAGTCGTTCCAAATTGAACCGAGAATTTTATCACGAAAAATGATTCTTCTCGGTGATAAATATACGACGTTTGGTAATTTGTGCTTTCAGGATAACGTGCATGCATTTACCTCTTCAAAGCAAATGGCTCTACGTTGGCACGGAGAGAGGTAACATCCACGTGCTTCACATCGAGACCTTCGTCTTATCTGGCTACATAATCAACTGGAACAAAGCGATAGAAGTGTGAGTTTATAGATATATTCGCCTCTGCATTTATATAGACCTATATACATCTCTATATGCATCAATACCCCATTTCCGACAAGTACCTATATTATACCTATAGTAGAATCGCCGTAGCTTCCGCCAGCGTCAACTAATCGTAAGTAGGACACGTTCCTAGCTAGAGCCGGTCGGCTAGCCAGCCAGCCAGCCAACCAACCAACCAACCAACCAGCCAGCGAACCAACCAATCAACCGAACCCACCGACCAACCAGAACACCTCTTGATACTGATACACCTTCGCCACTGGCAAATTTACCCGTTTGCTAAATCGTCGATTAAATCGCGGTAGCGGTGCATTTTCTTTTTCTTTTTTCTTCCCTAGACACACCTCGCCACCTACCACATGCGAATTTAACTACCCAAACAACAATATGGATTATTTTGACGACGTCATGTTTCAATCGCAGAAGAGGACTGGATGGGAGTAAAATGTAGTTCCAGGGCTTTGCCCATTTTGTTTTGTTTTATTATTTTTTTTTTTTTTTTTCATTCTCCTATTTGTTCTCGCGTCTCGTTGCTCGTTAGAGGTAAAAGCCGGGATACGTATCGCGTACGTTTAACGTTTATCCATGGCAACGGGAGACACCTCGATGACCTCTCTGGTTCTCTCGAACGCGATCCGTGCTCATCTACAATGGGCTTTGGCTACGTTTTAAAATTCTGCGCAGGCTTTTTATCCCTCTATCGAGCTGCTGGTTTTCGTCGTTGGAACGCGAACGACTGGACGAGCTTTTCCTTTCTCTTCTCTCTTGCCACTTTCAATCGAGCGCGAAGCATCCCTCTTTTCACCAGTCGACTCGAGTTTCATTTGACACGAATAGAGAAGAAACAGGGAGGTAATATAGAGGACACGCGCGCGCACGTGAATATAGAGGATGAGAGAGGCGTTTGCCTAAACCAAACCCAAAGCCACCACGCTACACACATCCTTTGATGATTCACAGTTGATATCTCTGTGATGGAATTTGGTATCGCAAGGTTGATGATGGAATGACAGGCAAGCAGGCGGGTAGGTAGGCTGGCAGACTGGCTTGCTATTGAACCGAGAGGCTCATCCGCTCGGCCTTGTACGTAACAAAGCCCACGAAGAGAGAGAGAGAGAGATCGTTGTGTCAACGGAGCGGTTATTTTCGTGCTTCAAGGGACATCCACTCATGGGCCAGTGATGTCAAACAATCCTTTGCTGATTTGACGCGAGTGCACTTTATTGGTATTGGTCCTCTTCGCAGATCCGCCTCTACCTCGTTCACTCGACATGCCGGTCGTTCGGTTTTTTATTCCAAAAAGAAGCTCTTCGTCAAGGACCGGAAGGGAAGAAAGAACTACGCATCGAGGATGAAAACAAGTAGTCCGAGGGAACAAGAAGAATGGAAATTTTGAAAACCGGATCGATTCGATACGACCGACAAAATGTATTCTCCGATTGGCCATTCTCTGGAAACGTTGCAAGTTTAAGCGCGAGAGACCGCTTATCGGACATTGTGGGAAAGCGCATGGACGCTCTTTCGTCGAATCCGATATGGCGAGGGAGAGAGAGAGAGAGAGAGAGAGAGAGAGAGAGAGAACGAGAAACGGCCTACAACTGTTTTTCTCCCCTGGACACTTTTACCGATTGCTTTACTTTCGTTTAGCGCCCGCCATTCAATCTATTATCAATACGGGAAATTCACCCACCACCGCGCCAACCACTTGACGCGTACGACCAACTTACACAGCCGGTTTTGTTCCCACAGCCGATCTAGTTCGCAACTCGGTTAGTTTCCTGAAAACGTCGTACCGTCCTTTACCACCCAGCAGAGACTGGCTCTGTACACCGACTTTCCTCGATTTTCCTCGTCGAATCAATTCCCTCGTACGAGAAAGTTTGCGGGTTTGGTCGATCGGGGCGTACGTCCGTTTGTCCGTCCGTCCGTCCGTCCCACCTATACTTTACCTCGTCAATGACTCGTCGATAACCTTTGCACGTAAAACATAGCCAAGCTTTTTGCCCCCCTCTCGTTCTCCAACATTCACCAGGGACCGTTCGCGTTTTCTCAACTTTAATTGGAATTGGAGTTGCAATTTTTGTTTTCCACTCCGGTGAAATTGTATCACGAGGCGAGAGACAGATAGGTGGGCAGGCAAACGACGCGTCGTTCAAGAGGAGCCAACTAGCCGGTCCTTCGACAAAACGAGAGGCAAAAGTATAAAGGGTAGGCTCCACTCGTTTTCCATTTCCGGTCTATCGAACATTTCCAATTATCTCGCTACGCTCGAATTTATACGTCGTTTAATGATTGCTACGATGCAAACGAAACTCGACGAGACGAGAGGCCAACAAAAAAAAAATGAGAGTACGCATTTTTTTCTGTTTCATTTGACATTCTTCCGGTGAGAAAAATAGAAATGCGCGCGATGGTGGTGGTGCGCTTGATAAAAGGGCCTTCGCCAAATTATGCATGTTAATAATAGTCGAGCCGACGGGTACAACGCGAATCCATTCCCGTCGTTGTTCTCTCTGTGTTTGCTCGCAGCAGCGTGGAGCAATTTTACAGATTGCGCACAGCACCAACGGCGTATAATACACAATGCTGTCCTTTTTTTTTTTTTTTTTGTTCTTTCTTCCCTTGTTTCATTCTTCTGCTTCTCCTCCTCCACCGCCTTCGCCCCTTTCGCAAAACCCTTTTGTCCACGAGTTGCAGTTTCAGGCTGCGTTATCGGCAACGGACGTCGTACACACGTGCCTTTGAGAATATGAAACGCGTGTATGCACGTCTGCCTGCCTGCAAGTCTGCCTGCTCGGCCGCCCGCTCGCCGGCCGGGGTCATGCTCAGCCATAATATCGCGGGCGCTACTCTTCTCTCCGGATCAATAAAGACCGGATATAGCATATCCGAGGTCGGAATATTTTGGCGGGGCGCCGCGTTTAAGAATCTTTACCGCAAAACCGATATTTCGACCGACCACGGCTCTCGAAAAAGATTCGAGCGCAAAGAGGCGCACCGATATTGATCCGATGCAAATTAAATGACGACCCTTGCTAATGTTTCAGATCGAGGAAAACTCATCCAGGAGCGGTGATACATCTCAGCGACAATCCACTGGATTTGAGCAAGGTTCGTTCGAACGTACGATCGCCTCGGCGATAAACGTGGGACTTTTTTTTTTATGGAAAAGAGGTGGGCAAGGGACAACGAGAATTTTTGTATTTTCAGATTCTGATCGGATACGAGAGCGGTCAGATAGTATTGTGGGATTTGAAATTGAAATGCGCCGAATGGAGATGTCAGACGGACGAACCGTTGCGTTCGATAACTTGGCACCACGAGGGCAAACAATTTATGTGCAGTCACACCGATGGATCTCTCTCGACTTGGGTACTTCGTACGGTCAAACCTCTCAACGTTAATCATCCGCATGGTAAGGATGCCACGGGGAAACTTGCCACTCTCGGCTGACGGCTGTAAACGCTTTACGATGAAAAACGATGTTTTTTTATTTCTTCGTATTCGAGTATCGACGCTAAAGTGCTCGAATTGCGTTTGCAGCGAAAATGACGAAGGAAGGCGAGCCGGAACCGTGCAAACCCATTCAAAAAGTCGAGTGGAAGCTCTCGAGAAATGGGTAAGTAGGCGAATACGTCGGCCCGTACGGAAATTTCGAGGACAGGAACGAATAACGATCGATTTGTCTCCTCGTCCCGACAGAGAAGCGTACGTCATATTTTCCGGCGGTTTGGCTTACGACACGACCGGACGAACGCCGAGTATCACCGTTATCCAAGGAAAGATTACCACCGTTCTCGAGATGGAGCACAATGTCGTGGATTTCATAACTCTTTGCGAGAGTCCGTGGACCAGCGGTGGGTAACCAAAGAAACGATCGTCTCTCCGTATCTGATTCTCATTTTCGTTCATTCGATCCTTATTAAATCCTTCGTTCAATTGTTGCGAACGCAGACTTCCAGGATCCGTACGCGGTCGTCGTTTTATTGCAAAACGACCTTGTCGTCATAGACTTACTGACGCCCGGTTTTCCATGCTTCGAGAATCCATACCCAATGGATCTGCACGAATCGGCGGTAACTTGTTGCGCTTATTTCGCTGACTGTCCGTCGGATCTCGTACCTGCGTTTTACTCGGTGGGCTCGAAATCACAGAAGAAAACTGGATTCAGTGAAAAAGAATGGCCGATATCGGGCGGCGAATGGAGTCCAAATTCCAGCAGTTACAATGAAATTATTCTCACTGGGTACGTACGATCGAGGTTTTGCCTCTCTCTAGCTTGCGAACCGACGGAGGCACGAAGCATCCACGCGACTCACACGCAACAACGTTTATTGTTTCAGGCACTCGGACGGTAGCATTAAATTTTGGGACGCCTCGGCCGGTTCGCTGCAAGTTCTCTACAAATTAAAGACGGCAAAGTTGTTCGAGAAGAGCAGAACCCGTAGTATAGATACGGAGGAAGATCCTCTCGCGATACAGCTAATGTTCCTCTGTCCGGAAAGTCGGAAGTTGGCGATTGCCGGTGCTGGCCGACACGTTGTTCTATTCAAATTTAAGAAGGTCGAGAGTACGTCGGAAGTTGTGGTGAGTCAATTATAGTGGCCGTCCTCGAGTAAACGGGTATAAGAAACAATCGCCTTACGTCCACCGAATGGTTTCTCATTTTCAGACCTTGGATATATGTATATCGTCGGAGCACGGTGGAAAGGAGCCCGATGGCTCGCCGGAACGGGAATGCCAGCCGTGTATACCGGGCACGGAGGATTCGAAGAATCATCCGAGCGAGAGTAACCACTCGGTGAAGGTTCGCGGGGGTTTGCAAAAGAGAGCGGCGGGCTTCCA
This sequence comes from Tryphoninae sp. B BG-2022a, assembly GCA_030523005.1. Lineage (NCBI taxonomy): Eukaryota > Metazoa > Arthropoda > Insecta > Hymenoptera > Ichneumonidae > Tryphoninae sp. B BG-2022a. The sequence continues at coordinate 17,377 of JAPYZU010003177.1, forward strand.
AGCGACATTAATTTGTTTGACGTCAGGGGCTAATGGTGAACAGCCTGAAAACATAACGGCTCTCAGCTTAAATTCATCCTATGGCCTGTGAGTTTTGATCGATCATTATTTTCGTCGCTACGCTCTCGCACGCTCGACGCTCTTCATCATTTTTTTTTTCCTTTTTTCTCCCCACCCTGGCCCGTTACCCCCGTTACTCCCCCCCACCCCTCGTTATCCACGCAGATTATCCTATGGAAATGAATCCGGTCTAGTTATTGTGGATATTGTACAAAAGATTACACTGCTCGTACTGGGCACCGGAGATTTGGGAAGTTCGACCGACCCGTATCAACGTGCTCTCCGCAGTCCGAAGAAGCAGGACGAGTCGAAACGCGAGAACGACGACAAGGCCAGAAGTCCAAGCATAGATCAGGTAAATTTTTCATTATTCGACTTTGCAGGCTTCACTTATCTTATCCTTTCTCTGTATTTCCCCCCGCCCCATTGCCCTTAAAACCCCCTTTGCTAGTCCGTGTTTGACCTTTGACTATTGGATATTGAAATGTGTCTGTATACATATATATATATATTCGACCAGTCGCTAATCTTATTTCTTAGACATTTTCGAATTATTCGTTACTATAGCAGCATTATTGTCGAGCTTTTCTCGTCACTATTGTCATTAGGTAATTTAGGAACAAGGATATTTAATCGGCAGCAAACCTCTCAAAAGTGTCTCTAGATCATAGAATACTAGAACGGTATTAGATACGTGCGTTCGAGCAAGTAAAAGAAAGTAAGAAAGAAAGAAAGAAAAAAAGATAGAAATAGGATGGCGATGGTATTTGCAAAACGCACAACAGGGTCTCGCTGCATTTACCTCGTCGTCGCTGTCGGTTAGATCGAATCTCAACAAGTATGAACGATAAACGTGACGTTTGATCGATCGACTCTGGCTTACTCTAGTTTGTGCGATTACGAGGCCGAGCAAGTAAATATTCATTAATAATAATCGTAGAAATTTTCGCGTCGCCGATTTATTTCTATGGAAAGAAGGCCCGTTTTTTTTTAAGTATTGAAACCCACGAACCCAAAAAATCTCGTAGGCATTATTACTATCGCTTCTATTTTTACATCCTTCGAGAGACGCATCGGTTACTGCATGAGAAATTAAATCGGCAACTACTGGTTACACTTGTCATTTTCCATAGCCCACGGGTATTCGCTGTTTTTACGCGTCGAAATTCCCCTCGCAATTGATACAAGACCGTATCACCAATTATTCAAACTCATTTCCACTAATATCAAACGATCAATGTGCGAACACTATGGATTATTATGATTTTTTTCGTTCCTCTCGAAAATCGCATATCGCCTAATTATTACTACCGGAAATAAATGGCTGCGGATATAATTAGAGATTCATTCTCTCGAGTTTCTATCAATTGGCAAAACTTGTCTCTGTGTTCTCATTGTCGCTTGTCTTTTGTGTACACGGCTTTTTTTTTTTTTCTTCTTTGCATGCGATGGAGATAATGCGAGAAACGAACAAAAAATCTGGTCAATCGATCGTTTCTGAATTTTCGGGATGAAACCCTGATAAAGAAAAAAAACTCGTCGTCGTAAGGAATAACGAAAATTCAAAGAGAAGAGGAACGAAACGATAATGCAAGATATAAAAGAAGACAATTCCTAATTGAAGAAAAGTGATAAATGCACCGCTAGAGATAATGCGATTAACGTTTAGAAAGTTTGTGTCTAGAAGCATCGTGTCCGAAGCAATGTTATACACTACAATACATTAACCGTACACGAGCTTAAGTAACACGGTTGAAATATTTGCAAATATGGAAATATCACGAGACGTTAGAAGCTTCTATTTTCATTTCTTTTCATCGACATTCACACTGTTTGTCTTTGGTTTCTCTAAACGTTCGTCGCCCGTCGATGCAACTCGTCTCTAGTAAGCCACACCGAAACGTAATCGCGAACACCATAACGTCGTACACGCTGCACTCGCTTATTTCATTTCTTCGTTTCTCTTTGTTTCAATATTTGTCTCATTGGCGCATGAGCCGTATATT
>JAPYZU010003178.1:0-23619 GCA_030523005.1 Tryphoninae sp. B BG-2022a
ATATATATATATATATATAGATTTGCACGAAACAAGTTTTCGTGGAAACTTCTTCGTTCAATCAAGCTCAAATCCACTCACCTGCAATGCCGGTCTTGAAACTGTCGTTACTGACGTTAACCCACTTTATGATCGGCTCTAGCTCGAATGGCGGAGCGATCTGTTCGCTCGAAAGTACCATCAGAGCTTTCTTGAATGCATCGTAGTGTTCCTCATCCCCGTTGTGAAAAATAGCACCTGTAACAAAGAAGGACGTTACTTTCCTCCTATGCAACGAGCTTGTGCTCAAGCTCGACATGACGCGAGAAGGTGGGAGTTTACGAGATATAATTTGTAAGTAACGTTGAGAGTTATCAAAATTATGTTCGATAAGCCGGATTGATAAGACGGAAAAAACATTCGTCTGGAAAAGTTGTTTTTTGTTTAACGATTGTCCTGGTTGGGGTTGTTATCCATGGATAAGTCATAAAATAAGGATACATTTTTGAAATGCTCGAAAACTGTCGAAAAATCATCGAGAACAATTTATCAGCTGGATTATTAAATCTTCGTTCCGGATTTGTCACTCCGTGAGATCTTGCGGTAATGCATCCTTTCTGCATGTTAAGCGCAGATAAATGCATACAAGTATGCATCACACGTGCACGTGTGTGCAACGCGCTTGTTATTTCAGATGTTTATAATACTAACGCATCGCAACCCGTTTCGCTGGAAACAGGAAAGAGAGACGAGCGGAATGAAAGAGAGCGAGACGGAAAGAACGAGCTGGAGAAAGAGAGAGAGAGGGAGAGAAAAGGAGAGAAAGAGAGTCGTTTGTCGACGATTGTACAAAACCCAGCACGATGTGAAAACGATTCGCGAGACTCCATTTGCAGAAACAATGTTGCTACCCCCTGCGGGAGTCTCGGATTTCACTGGATATACCGCGGTTCCGTTCATTCGCATGGGTCTACGTACACGCGAAACCAACCACGCGTACGCACCGTATCCCCTTGAGCTTTTCGTATTATAAACGTAATGCTACGTCGTAAGGGAGAGACAGAGGGATGGAACGCTAAAGAGAGAAGAACGTCAGCGGTAGCTGGCTGAGAAGAGGGGGATAAGCCGACCCACTTCTTCGTTGAATTAACGACGCCATGGCCGATTCACCGTCGGTAGAGACTTGCTACTGTTTGTCGGAAACAAGAGTAGATGCAATGTTGAGAATATATATATTGTATATATGTTTACAAGCGTTTAATACATTATGTCGCTTCTATCTATTTCTCGTTTCACCAACATTCGTATACACGAGGGCCGATTATCATAGTTTCCGCTTTTATAAAGCCGGATTTTCACCAGAAATTATTTAACATTGTAATATTACACTAGAGTGGTTCCACAATTCGGAAAATCATGCTTGCCTATACGAAATCAACGAGATTGCAGCCGAATAGTGAACGCAGGAAATGTTTATCAACGTATTTCGTTATACGAGAGGAAATAAATTCACTCGCGTTAATTATGTATAAAAAAAACTGACGGAAAGTATAAAAAATTGCAATTAACGTTGTGAAGATAATATCTCTTTTAGCTTGTATCGCTGTATTGAAATTCGTGGATTGTTCGGTTGAACAATAATCAAACAAAGATTAGAACGAAAGTTTAATTTAGTTTGAGATTGGCGGGTAGGTGGCGCATTTGGGGGTTGTAGTTCGCGTCCGATGAATGAACTTTGTTAATTAATGAAAGTAATTAAATTTTGCTAGTCGACGAAAAAGGGAAGCTTTGCCAAAGGTGACATTGAACACATATGTTGAACAGAGGGTGAAAGAGGGGGTGGATGAAAAAAACGTATATAAAACTGTCTTATTGTCGGTCGCTGGAACTCGTGGCTTTACAACACACTTAGGTAGAAAGCCAGTGGTCTAATTCAGCGAACGACCAGCTACGACAAAACGCAGATACATCGGAATGTAGGGTACAAGAGTCACGTTTGCACAGTTTCATCGACATCCGCCATTGGTGTCGGCGACGGGAAATGGGCGTCCAGTACACCGAGAGGGATCGTACGCAGCGCCGACACGAGATAGCGGTTGGGAAGAGAACTAAGCTGGAAGAGAGAGAGAGAGAGAGTGAGTGAGGACGTGAGAAAGGGAGAGAGACAGAGACAGAAAGAGAGACGGAACTGGTGCAATTCGACTAGAGTTTGAAGGGTTGACGTCTGATGCAAAGGTACGGTTTCTCGTACGGTCGAAACGGTAATTATATACGACAGTTTCAGAGTGACACTATTTTCACCAACCGTAGCGGATTAGGATATATGTATATGGTATTTGGAACATTCATTACATGCACTTTGAACCAGTTTCATTTGCATCACCGAGACACCAGGATGAGTTCTCCGAGCTTCCGCTGTACCTAACGCTGCCTCTGCCGGTTTCCGTTACACGCAGGTATCACACGTCAGTCGTTAGTCGATGTTATGAAAATTAAAAGGTCGAAGTAACTTGAAATGATAAACGAAGGTTATTCGCGCCAATTTAACACCACGAAGTTTCGTGCTTTTCGAGATGCTCCAAGTGGGAGCTTAATGTTATATGAAAAACTCTTCTCGACGTTTTGCAAAATATATGCGATCTTTTCTTCTCACCCTCTCCTCTAATTGCACGAAACAGTTTTACCGGATGTTGACAATTTTTAGGATTCGTCTGTCAACCAAAACCGCTCAAACAAACTCACTCGCTGGTAATTAATGTGAGAATTTTATTTAATGCCCGTTAAAAAAAAATATCCAACGATGAAAATCCAACCTTCTGGCTTGCACAAACTTTTTAATTTTTTTTTATTCTTTCATTTTTCAAAAAATTATAACGAGTCTTTCCGTGAATTTCGACGGTTAGTTTGTATTTAAAGTAGACGCGTTGCAAAGACTCTCGGCATAATTATTTTTTTTTTGTTGCGATTTCATCTAATGGCGTTTTTTCGTTGCAATGAAACAAAGGGGAAAAAGACGAAAACTAAAACAGGAACAAAGAAAAACATTTGTTTCGTTTTATCATAAATGACGTTGTAAAACGCGAAGGAACGAGTAGCTGCAGTCCACGATGGAGAGGGCGGTAGATTCGCGATACGACGTAGAGAACCGGCCAAGTTTCGAAAAGGAAACGAGCCGGCAGGTGACGACGAGGAAACTGTTATAGCCCTCACGTATATTACACCAGCGTCGCGATATATTCGGTATATACCGGTACATACTTCTGTACAAACACACTCCGAAAGTCTGAAAGTTGAAGAAGAGGTGGCAACTCACCGAAGGGGGTATGGTAAGACGAGGGGGGGGGGGGGGGGGGGGGGGGGGGGGGGGGGGGGGGGAAAGCCGGGGGGGGGGGGGGGGGGGGGGCGGCGGGGGGGGGGAGAGCCGAGGGGGCGCCCTTTTGAAGTTTCGCTCGATGCGGGAAAGAAGAATAGACATCGAGGCTGACGTGTTTCGCCTCATATATTTTCCAAAAAAAAAAAGAGAAAAGAAAAAAAAAGCTCGCGAGAAACTCGTCCGACTCGTAAACGTCAAAAAAGTTTCGCTTTTATGCTGGAGACCATTTCGAGAGCGAGTGGGAGCGAGTGAGAGAAGCAATTTTTATTTTAGAGAAAGTGAGAGAGAGAGAGAGAGAGAGAGAGAGAGAGAGAGAGAGAGAGAGAGAGAGAGAGAGAGAGAGAGAGAGAGAGAGAGAGAGAGAGAGAGAGAGACAGAGAGAGAGAGAGAGTGAGAGAGAGAAAGAGGGAAAGGGGGTGGCTTTTGCACTTACGAGTAGCAGTGCGCTTGAAGCTGCAACACTGGCGTAACACGCTTCCCTGCCTCCCACCTCCGTGCTGAATAATTGCTGCGTATGCAGCTTTACCCACGAACGCTTGTACGCGCGTTCAGAGCTAGTGTCATAACGTTGCGGAAGACCTGGATCACGCGCTTTTTACGCTTTTGCGAAAAAGCGTATTAAACGTTAAACAACCCTGTTGACGGATGTTGCGAATTAAGGAATTTGTGTACGGGTGGGTGAACGTCTAACTGCCGTACGATTGTTTTGGAATATACGTTTGGCGACGTTTCTTTTCTTTGAAAAAAGAAACAACTTTCGTTTGAAAATAAGAAATCGTCGCTAATCGAGATTTATATCGGGATTGGCCGAGGCGAGGTCATAATCTTATATATAAAAATGGAAGAATGTTTGTATGTTTGTTTGTCTGTCTATCTGTTTTTCCTGCATAGGTGTCTATACCATTCATCCGATTGCGATGAAAATTTGGTGAATTGTAGTCCGCACTCTCAAGAAGGTTTCTGCGTTAGTAGAATAATTTTATTTGCCAAAATAAACGCGTATGGGGCGAAACAAGCGAAATAAAAGACACTCATTTGTTTTAACGACTGGATCGAATCGATGTTATATATTAGTTGCATAATTCATTTGACAGCAAATGTCAAATTAATCATGACTCTAAATTGGGAAGCGATTGAAAGATCTACACATCAATTAAAAAGGAAACATACATTACGAGTTTCAGAAACGGACGAGCACCGAGAAGAAAGACTGAAAACCATTAGAGGAAGTAAGACGAAGTAGAAACTTTCGTAAAATAACAGCAACAACAGGCGAATTGATTCACAAAGTTTTTGAAAATATTGTACATAATTGCAAAAAACATAAGTGGTTAAGAGAACGTGTTGTATTAGCAGCAAAAACACCAATGTCAATTATATACATTTCGCGATTCAAAAGAGAATATGATGAGAAGCTAAAACGTATAAGTCGATTGCTGCTTTTATTAATCAAGAACAAGTTGTTAATTATCCAACTGAACTCCTGAATTCGTTTCATTTGCCAGCCATAGTAACATTTTTGCCGCACGGTGTAACATTGAAAATGGACGTGCCTATCATACTTTTACGAAACATCAATCCACCACGACTTTGCAACTGGGGTTTCAGAGAAAAATATGATAAACAATATCAACGAAACTACAATTGTAAATAGAAGGAAGGATGATTAACAATATCAACGAAACTACAATTGTAAATTTGAAGGAAAAAACGATGTAATGTTGTCACGTATCTCAATGATACCAAAATATATGCCATTCGATTTTAAACGTTTGCAGTTTCCACTGCGACTCGCATTTGCAATGTCAATCACTGAAGCACAGGGACACTCTCTCAAAATGTGTATAGTATAGATTATATTTGGAAAGTTCCTACTTCCCACACGGAGAGAAAAACAAAAAATATTGTGTTTCAAATGAATTATGACATCAAAACGGCATTGCAACGCATGCCGGGTACTGCTAGTTTCAAATAAAAACGGAACTATTCTGGTTAAGAAAAATAAGGATCGTTCAGCTATCCAAAATTCGTCAGATTTTTAGTCAAGAAAGTTTCGTTCGCGACGGGAAAGGACTGATATATTTTTAGACTCTGTGCGAACCTGTTGAGTACCGCGGGTATTAATATGAAAATGCCAACCTACGCGGTTATAAAAATACGTATGTAACGCGCGGAGAGAACTAGCATCCCAAAGCTCGCTTTCGATAGTTCCATTCCAAAATATATCCGACGACAACTGTGGTCTGCTTCGCATCGGTCCTTCGTCCTTTCTCTCCCTTTCTTTCCGTCCTGCCTTCTTTTTTGTTCGAAAAAAAAAGTTGTCTCTCGGGATTTTCGCACTCCCGTGTTCTGAGGACAGAGCATCGATCTTCCAGCCACTTCCCGCCGCAGTTTCCTCGCGGCTCCATCCATGTATATGTATATACATTAATGCATCTATATGGTATATTCATATATATATATATATATATATATATCTATATATATATATATTATTTTGTATATATATATTATAATCCTGTATATGTATATCTGCCATCGTCGGCAAAACTTTCATTTTAGCGCATTGTGCACCGATAACATGGAAAGTTACGGTTCATGTATCGGTGGAATTGCGGCCAAACTTAGAGCGACACATACATATATATATTTATATCTATGTGTATATATTAGATACAAAATGATGAAAAAAAAACAGAAAAAGTAGAAAAATATTCGCGACTCTCAGTTCTCTTTTTCGATCCTTTCGTACAATCGATCATTCTCTTCTTCTGCTTCAAATAGACGGACTATACATTCATATTTGATTCCCAGTCTGGCCTCATTATGCAAAAGTTTCGCAGACCCAGACAAAGGAATCGGAAAAGTTGGTAGGACGATTCAATTTAATTTACGATCTTCCTCGACCCTGTCTTTACGATAAAACTTAGAAATAGGTACTTTGAAATTATCAAAACTCAGTAAGTATACCTTTTTCCGGGGTGAGGTTTGTTATAAGTTGTTGCGTCGAAAAAGTTCATGCGATACGCAAAGAAAATCATAATATTATATACAAATTGCGATCACAATGATAACAAACATATTGACAATGTTTATTTACAAATTTGGATAAACACATACGTGTATTGTTGACTTCGCAATTTTGCAAGAATCCGCGAGAGTTGTAAATTCAAGTGCGCGATGAAACGACGAAGAGGAATGGTATGATTGCTTGCAGTCAAAATTAATCGACGGCTAGCTAGTTTCGCGTGAAAGGAATAAATGTAAGGATCCAGTGGCAAAGTATAACAGGACTATATTTTTCACGATCAACAATTTTTACAAAGTGTTTAAGAATATGGAGATTGGAGAGATGTTGACTCGGCAACAAGTCGCTTGAGACTAAAACTTAGAAAACTACTCGAAACTCTCATTGCTTCTTGCGATGGAAGGGATGACAGTGTCGAATATCAATTGCGTATTTCCATTGGCTCTTTACCTATTTAAGACCTATCAACCCTTTTGATTGGTCAAGGGTTGGTTTTCCCCGCGAGCTCGCACAATACATGTTGGCACGCAGGGACGCGGGAAAAATCGTATGACCGATAGGCAATAAAACATTTGGTCGCCAGACTGACTCATTGGAACTTACCGTCAATAAAACATTTGCACGCCAGAAAGGGTTTTTACGGTATAATAACGAATTATAAGATTCTTTGGAAATACGGTTTTGTCGGTTTTTATGATTGCAAGTGATTTTACGTGTGGATAAATTTTGTATGTGTGTAGCCGTAGAATATCCTTGTCATTTATTTAAACTATACATAGCGCCTCAATTGACGCTCTACATACGTGTCTGGAAAAGAAAAAAAGAACGCCGCAGTAATAAACGTAATCTTAACGAATACGACGAAAAAAGAAAGCTCGATTTCTTTCAATTACGATATGTCTAAAAGCTCAGGTACTCGTGTCCATACGATGGAAAAATAAAAGAGACGAACGATCGCGGAGGGGGCCTTGTCCGCAGTAGTTGCAGCTGGCAATAGTCAGACCGTGGGGGAGGTATTTGCGGCTATCCGACTGTACAACGCGGGAGCGAGCGTCCAGAGGGTAGTGGCGAAGAACGTGCAATGCTACGAGCTTCCATTCAGAGGCTCCCGGCAAACTAGACTATTGATAAGAATGCACGACGCGGGACTCCCCGCTTTTATCGTCTATACGAGGGACACTGGGTGCGTGTGCGAGTGTCAATTTGCCTGGTTCACTAAAGGAAACTCTGGTTTATACATGATAAAGTTGAAGTGTACGCGTGGTTTGGCACACCAAGCGGACCTGCTTGATAGCAAGAGAGAAGGGAAGAGATGGAGAGGGATGAAGAGATGGAGAGGGATGAAGAGAGAGAGAGGGAGAGAGAGAGAGAAGGTTGTAGCCAACGGTCAGTAGCATTACAAAGTCAAGCAAAAGTGAGTATCTTGAAAATTACATGCTGTCGCGTCGCAACTCCATCGACGTACTCCAGGGCATTACTCCCCGTATATGTCCTATGTACACACGTACGTTTACTCAGGTTCGTAACTACGTACGTGCTTTATTTTTATTTTCACTGCAATTCCGTGAAACGATGAAGTTAATGTCTTAAGCCGAGCGGTGCTTTCAGAAAAAATATTTGTACCATCGCCCACAGTTTTTCTAGCTAAACTATTATTTTGTTTTCGTGATGTTCCACCATACTGAAGCTTTTTTTCATATCAAAAAATTAATTCTATTGAATTCGCAGAAATGAAAAACAAAAATTCGGAATTCAACCCAGATGAAACATTGGTGAGTGTGATTGGAACGAGGCGATTTTACAATTTTATATCAATTATGATTTTTTTTTATCTCTATCCCTATTTTCAGCGGTTTTCCATTTTGATGGAATTTTCCGATTTTACTGTTGGTTCGTATTTATTAAAATAAAATCGCTCTCGAGAGAATAAACAAATTCAAGAATCGTCTGCGATAAAATTCCGCGATTTCGGTTGCAGCGAAGCGCGTCGTAGTTTAACACACGTGGTTACGAGAACGTTATGAAAAAAAAAAAAATTTTTAAAAAAGAAGAAAAAAATGGAACCACCGATTGTTGGGTTTCCGCGTATGGGAGGAAAACCGCAGGATTTGCTTTCGCGCACGTGGATATAGTCGCTTAACACGCGCCCGCTGTCACCCGGGGGTTCGTTAGGGCCAGAAGCGACCCGGAGCGAACGCACCTAGACCGCAGCAGTAGTCACCGTATCGAGAACTCATCGAGCTGTCATTGTTTTCCCGTTGTACCTTGGCCCGATATCGAGCCTCGCGTTTGGATCGTGCGATTGAACGGGCGAAAACCCGGGAGTCATCCATAGGCAGGTTTGTGGTATTGTTCGAAACATCCATGTGTACCGTAAAAGGGTGTATTGTACAAGTCTGAATTTTAGTGGGCAACCGTATGGACGTGACATTAACTGACCAATCGCGTATGCATCGATTCATCCTCTATTCCCAACTCTTGGCAAGTCCTCTCGTCCTCTCTCTCTGTCCTCGACGATGCTCCCATTGTTTCTATACCGCTACGGGTGTCATTTCTGAACGAGGCAACGCGTGTAATTAGAACCATCAAGCCAATGTTGATTAATGAGACTCGATACACGAAACCGTTGCGTGTTCGCGATATCCATCGATCTATACTTTGCGGCATAATTCATTAGTGGTTATTGCTTACCCCTATTAAAATGTTTGTTCCATCGCGAACGGAATGATGAAGAAATTATATTTTTTGAACCAGATATAAAAAAGGAGAGACAGAGGAGCAAACGCGGTCGTGGGGATTTCCAAACTCGTTCGGCAGCGAATCTGTGCTGCACATTTTTTATTGCGGTCAATTCAGGAAGCTGCACAAACTCGGAAAAATCACGTACTGAAGGGTTTTATAAAAAATCTTTATTGTAATGGGATTTTTGGAAAACTATGACTCCTTTGCAGATGTTCGTTAATTGCCATTGGCCGCGAGCTGCATACCCGCGAACTCAGGGATTTTTGCTTCGTTATGCAAGGGTAGTCATCCCTTCTTTACGTGTTGAGAGAAATCAAATTAGGCGACAGAAAAATTCATGGTTTGTTTAACTCCTCCCACCTCCGATTTTCTAAGTCTTGCTCGTCTATCTTCTCCGATTGTATTGTCGAAGCTCCTTTAAATGCGAAGTTACCTCGGATTTTTGTTTACGGTTTTGGATCGAGTGATAAGGATTGAATTATGATATGATTTTTTATTGAAAACTCACGATAATTGAGCATTGAAATGTAATGTTTTTATTCGCTCGTATGGGAAAAGCTCAAAGGCATAAAAGCCATATTGTTGCGACTATGTTATTGTGCACATGTAAATACAGATGTGATTTTAACCCTTTTTGGACGTATTAAAAATTCGGTCATGGGTGTCGTACAGGTCGGAATTCATTTTCGTTGAAGGTGCAGGAATTCATAACATGCAAGATTATAAAAAATAAACAAGATTTATTAATTCTTTTGACAACTTTAGTTATATTTGATAGTTCTCCATTGTGTGGAGTTTTTGAAGACACTCTCCAATATGCAGTTTCACAGTAAACTTCTGTTGCTCACTTTATTTTGGCAATAGTGGAATATTATTTTGAAATATTCTAAGAAGCGGGAATGCCTAATTACAGTTAAATACAACTTGTGAAATATTATTTGGAATTTTACAAAGTACCTTCGAACCGTGTCGATTTCTTTACGCACAAGAGGCGACCGGCTCGCCTCGGCGAGCTTTTGTTCCCATCGGATTTCGTTTTTTAATTGATAAGAGCGCCGTATGAAGGGAAATAAATTTTTTAAAAAATTGACGATTCGGTGACGTTTTGAACTTGAAGTATCGATTTTTCGAAAACCAATTGATCGATTTTTTGTTATAAATAAAAAACTATTGAACGTATTGCTTTTTTTGCTTTATCAAACGATAAAATGATGTCAGCTGAGCATTCTGTCTAAATTTGAAGGCAATCGGTTGAATAGTTTTTGAGAAATCGTGCACACCAGTTGTGAAAAAGCTGTTTCGAGAAAAACGCGTTTAACAAAAAATATTCAACCGATTGTCTTCAAATTTGGACAGAATGCTCAGCTGACATTCTTTTATCGTTTGATGAAGCAGAAAAGCAATACATTTAATAGTTTTTTTATTTATAACAAAAAATCGATCAATTGTTTTAAAAAAATCGATACTTCAAGTTCGAAACGTCACCGAATCGTCAATTTCTTTTTAAAATTTGTTTCCCTTCATCGAACGATAGCTATATGTGTCTAAAGTAAAATGCTTTTGGGTTTTTATTGCAGGATGAACGTGAAGGCTGTAATCGTACACACCATCAAAAAAGGGTCATCTCTTGTCGAGGGGGGTGGGAGGCGGATTTTTTGATGAAATTGTTTAAAATTTTTTTTGTATGCACTAAACAGATCAATAAAACTATATACCAAGTTTCACAAGTTTTCCATTGTATACTTTCTTCACAAAAAAATTCCCAAAAAGCGGTAAATTTTGCGAAAAAAAGACAATCCCCCCTTAATGTGGTATCTGAGAACAGACATACGACTGGAACGGTAAAAAGGCTTTGGTGGCTGACAGTAGACATAAGACCGCAAAGGGTTAATATTAAAAGTTTTTCGCGCACGTCATTGCAGTCTCGTGTTTAGTTTCCTCAACCTTGTCGGTTGGCTATATATTGAGTCATCAACCTGATCGGTTCCCTGTATAGATACACCAACCTGTTCAGTTGGCCGTATAGATTGATCAACCTGATCGGTTGGCTGTATATTGGCCTTTGGTAGGCCCGATTGTACGTATGTTGATCTTACGCAGACCTTGCCGTAAGCACACGATCCCGAAATGCGTCATCGGACGACGACCTGAAACTGATGTTAGATCAGGCATCAATGTTGACACGAGCCGACAGGTCACGGCGTTTTTGAAACGTTGCAATGACGGGACACTCGAGATGCTGTAATGACGCAATACTTTGTGCCATGATCATCCACAGAACACCGATCAAGAGTTAATCTTTCATCAGTCGTTCACAAGTCGTTTACCAGTCTTTCACGAGTCTTTCACCAATTCTTCAACCGCAACGTCAACAATCTAAGACAAGTTCTTCGCGTATTTACTCAGTGCAAGAGTTCAAACTGTTGAACTTTGTAACTAAACATATGAACAACTTGTACACACATTATACAGTTACGCAGTGACTGACTCCACGCGGTGTAAGCGTTCCGATTGTGTGCACCAATAAATTTCAAATAATAATAACGCATACCATATGTACAAAGTGTTAATAAATCGTTTGATTGTTTTATGAATTGGCGTATACCTTATTTTAAATAATCTTCACCATATTAATTTGTCGTGAAGACTCTGCGACTGTTGTGTCCGGTAAATGTTCGCGGGGCCCAGATTTACGACCTGGGCTGACTCACAAAACAAGATCGCATCGCAGGACGAAGAGTTCGATACAATGTTTATAGTGGTCTTTTCGAGCAAAGGGTGACACGATCGTGGATGTGAGGCTTTTAAATCAACGCAGAAAACTAATAAATCGATAAAAGATCGTGAAATTAAATGTAAGGATCGTGGATTTAAAAAAAAAGGAGATGATGATTTTGAAAATTAATTACTTAATTACGTTCGAGAAACTTTTCGAGTAAATATTTAGCTTTGGTTGAGAATTGGCTTTTAGATCAATGCAGAAAATAAATAACTCAATAAAAGCTCGTAAAATAACACGTAACAATGGTGGATTTCAAAAAAGGAGATGATGATTTTGTAAATTAATTATTTAATCACGTAGGAGACGCTGTTCGGGTAAATATTTAGCTTTGGTGAAAATTGGCTTTTAGATCAACGCAGAAAGCTAATTAATCGATCAAAGCTCATGAAATTAAATGTAACGATCGTGGATGATGATTTTGAAAATTAATTACTTAATCACGTACGAGACACTTTTCGGGTAAATATTTAGCTTTGGTTGAGAATTGACTTTTAGATCAATGCAGAAAACAAATAACTCGATAATAAAGCTCGTGAAATAACACGTAACAACCGCGGATTTCAAAAAAGGAGATGCTAATTGTGAAAATTGATGACGTAATCACGTACGAAACACTTTTCGGGTAAATGTTTAACCGTAGAGAAAATTGGTTTTTATATCAATGCAGAAAACAAATGACTCGATAAAAGCTCCGAAAATGAAAAGTAACGATCGCGGAATTCAAAAAAAGGAGATGATGATTTTGAAAATTAATTACTTAATCACGTACGAAACACTTTTCGGGTAAATATGTAGCTTTCGAGAGAATTGGTTTTTATACGAATGCAGAAAACAAATAAGTCGATAAAAGCTCATAAAATGAGACGTAACAATCGCGGAGTTCAAAAAAAGGAGGGGATGATTTTGAAAATTAATTACTTAATCACGTACGAGACACTTTTCGGGTAAATGTTTAACTTCAAAGAAAATTGGTTTTTATATCAACATAGAAAACAAACAAACCGATAAAAGCTCGTAAAATAGAAGATAGAACAAACTCGTTTTTATATCCACAGTTGGTTCTCTAATATGTGGATTAACTTTCGATAGTTCATGGGGTGGGAATAAAATTATTTACGACAAGAGGAAAATTGAGTAAATCGCCGACCGATTCAATCGTAATTTCGATGCCGTCGAATATACGTTATATTCGATGCATCGCGATGAAAATCACTCTTCCGAATTTGTTCAACTTTCTACGTAATCTTTTCCCCCTCTTGGCCAACCGAGTTTCGGCATTATCGTCACGTCTAGACGGTGTTGGCCCGGGCCAGCTCTCTGCGAGGTCACCAAAAGCAATTTATTTGTTACACCATATATACGTATGTATATACATATATACATATATCTATATACATACATACACATATATACACCACTTTAATGGAAAACTACTATACCGAGCAAACGAGCTTGAGCACACCGACAAGCGAAAGTTAAAAATGAAAGAGGGTCGTTCTTCGTTGGTCTCGCTGTCCTGTTCATGAGGACTCGGTCCTCTATCTCTTTCTCTTCCTCATTGCCCTTCCTCCCTCCCTCTCTCTCTCTCTCTCTCTCTCTCTCTCTCTCTCTCTCTCCCTCTCTCTTTCTCTCTCTCCCTCTCCGTTGGACACTCGATTCTTTGACCGTACATACGAGTTTACAGCATACCGTGAAAATCGTACGTGGACAACAAGAGACACGAGGACGGGATAGCGTACATATAGAGTACAGGTTAGTCGACCAGGTCTGGACGTGCGAGCCAACATATTCTCCTGGACGTACTCGAGACTTCTCAACGAACCAACTTTTTATAGTCATCCCTTCGTGCAATATACAACGTTCTATCCTCAGTTATCAGCAGTCTCGACTAATTTCCATTCGACAAATTCCTACTGAACGATATTACGATTGTTGCGGTAAAAAAATAAATAAAAAAATAAACAAACTATTATCGTCCTCGTAATTCAGAATAATTTCGCTTCCATTAAACTAGACGAGACACATCCCGCATTGGATACTTCATTGATCGTTCGCAAAGCCTGGAGGGTTATAGGCTTCTGTTTGTTTTTTATTTTTTTAGTATTGCATCGCGTCTAATGCCAGGGAGTGAAAAATATCGCTACGTAATACAGCTATATAAAATGAGAGACTCGCCGAGGCGTAACTCTTTTCACGATACCTCGTACAAGCGATAACGAGCCACCCGGGAAATTGAGTCGTCGCGGACTTTCCTGGCCCTCTATACCTACATGTACATCTGTATAGTTATATCTATAGGTAATTTCCGTCTATATGTGCGCGATGTATAGAATGTTTCGCTGGTCCTCACTGCTGTGACGAAGAGGAAGTGCTATGGGTTCTGTGATAAAAACCGGACAATAAAACGTACTGCGAAAAGGAACGAAAAAAAAAAACGTTTCTTTCCTCTTATACACACGGGTTTGTATATATATGTGTGTGTTTGGCTTCCGATAACATTTTTTTGTTACGATGCAATCAATGCACATCAATGTGACCGTGTCTGGCGGATAACGATATGAGAAGCGAATAAACGTGGGCGAAAGAGTGAGAGGAATGAAAACCGACGGAGGAGAGAGAGGTGGGAGGGGATTAATACTTTTCTCTCATCAGTTCACTGTTCTCGTATAGATATAATAAATACATATATAGCACGCGTGTAATATGCGAACACGTCCCATCCGTGAAACTTCAATTTCACGCTACGAAACTTTCAATGTTACCGGACGCTACCGTTCGTGGCGCGCACGAACTTGAAAGCGCCCTCTCGAGGTAAACACATGTGCATGCCTTCTCGTACATACAAGGCGCATGAAAAAGAGGATAGTTCGGGAAAGGGAGAGAGAGAGAGAGAGAGAGAGAGAGAGAGAGAGAGAGGATGAGAAAGAGAGGGAAACGGAGATGAAAACGAGGCGGGAAACGAGGGAGAGTATTCTCGTGCGCAGGGTACGAGAAAAACCATTCGACTTCGATAGAGAAGATCTTTGCTCTCTCTTCGGGAAAAATAAATTCCGTTCGCGTCGAGGTAGTTTTCTCGTCGAATGACGTCCAACCTCGTCGAGCCAGAGACGCCGATAACTCGTTGCTATCTCCTCTTTCTTCACTCTCTGTACATACTTCTATATTTATATATACGATATGTATATATAATGTATACTATGTATATATAAACTTGTATGTGTATGAAAAATCAGACGAAGCATGAGTTTTTCGCCTCGCACGATAGGTACGCGAAGTAATGTCAGAACGATCAAACTTTTCTTCTGGACTTTTACGGCTCTGATTTCTTCTACGTAAGCAGTACGCTAATACATATATGTAAACGTATTTTGGAATAGATTCGAGCAATTACCATAAGAATATTACCATCCTGAAATTCGATCTATCGAATTCTCTGGATGTTATCACTCTTTATTTATAGCGATTTCCTTCCATGGTTTTATCAAGGAGCCGAAACATTTTGTGATAATAAGTCTGAACCTTGATCCGTAAAACGTCGAGGTGAGTCATGTTCACAACAAGAAGTTTGGCAATTTTTTAAAGGCTGGTTAGAACGATTTGCTAATGAACGATAAGATTATCAGTAGAAATAATCGTG
This sequence comes from Tryphoninae sp. B BG-2022a, assembly GCA_030523005.1. Classification (NCBI taxonomy): domain Eukaryota; kingdom Metazoa; phylum Arthropoda; class Insecta; order Hymenoptera; family Ichneumonidae; species Tryphoninae sp. B BG-2022a. The sequence goes on from JAPYZU010003178.1 coordinate 15,542, forward strand.
TATGGTCAGACACGGAGTATTATCGGTAAAAAGGAACTATTTTTTATTTCAGCTTATAATTTTGTCTCGCTTTTTCGGAATAGAGCCACAGTGGTCTCGAGATAGCAAGCCCATTTTATGGTCCATGTTGTTACAGTTCGTCAATTAATGGAAGGGAAGTCGGAGCGAGAGGAACGTAGAGAGAGAAGAGGATGGGAGAAGAGCGAATGTTCACCCATGCGTCCTATCTTTATCGAAATGTTTATAAGGATCGTATAACAGTGAGATTTTCCATCTCACCTCCCTCGGAATTTCTCTGCTTACTTTGTATATAGGTATACATATAGCTCCCCGACCCCCATAGCTCCTGGGCTATGGTGGTGCAGCTTTTGCATCGTTTAAAATTTGCATAACACTCTTAATAGCCGAGAAGATGCTCCCTCTGGTGTAGAATTACATACCGGTGTCTCCCAACGGGAGGTGGACTTCCGTATGGTCTATTCTTCTATCTTCGTCTCTCTCTCTCTTTCCCTCTCCCTCATTCGTATTCTCTCCCTATCTCTCTTCTCCTTTCGCATGCCCATCCCCAAACTAATTCCGTGTATACTTTACACACGTTATTTATACTTCAAGATGCGCGGAAAACGTGACGTTAAATGATAATTGCGAATAAAAACAATCCCCCGGCATAAAGTTTCGATAAAACGGCGATCTGGTTATTTACGTGGGTTACGCAGCTTTCACCTTCGTTAATCCAGCCTCTCGGTATGTTATCTGACGGTGTAACGAGCGTTTTAACGAACCGAGGCACGTCGTGTTAAACGAAAATGTCCCACGTAAGCTTGTATTCCCTGCATTTCCCTTTCTCCCTTTAACTCAACGCTCGTTCACTATTTCCTAATAAAAACAGACATTCCCAGAGTATCGTATATATTTCCGGTTTTACGATGAAACTTTATACATCTTGAAAAGCTCAGGCTGAATAATTGGACCTATAATAAACTGAGGATGATGTAATTTTTTATTTCTAAGTACGTGTAATACTTAATTTGACGTGGTTGAAATTTTGTATCGATCTGTATAAACGTAATTATAATTATACAACCGATTAATTATACATATATAATTACGTTCAAGATCTTTCGTTTATCTATGCTACGAATTTCATTCTGTAGCGAACCGACAGCCGATACGGCAAAACTTTGTGGGATGGATTTCAATAAGAGTATTCATACTATGTGGAAATGATTTCCATGTTCCAGCAATGTTCTAACGCAACAACTCCGGCTGGGAATTCTCACAAATGTTTTGTCGATCTGCAAGGGATGGCTGCCGGTTCAATCTGAGCATATGCGGAAAATTGTCAGTGTCGGTCAGGGGGGTGACACTCAACGAAATTCAACGGGCTTCCATGACGTAGGATGGTTCGCTTAGTGTCGCCGTTTGTAGTACACATTGTGCGGCGCTGCCGGTTGTCCGCGCTGTACCCCACACCCCCGTCGTCCCCTTGCTGCCTACCATTATAACCTCAACCGGCGCGGATTTCTACTAGCGTCACATGGTGGCTGGCGACGCTAAGAGAACCACACTATATATGTTGAGTGCCAGGGTCCTGGTCTCGGTACATGCCGTATAATATGAGTGTAACGATATAAGGCTAAGGAGAGAGAGAGAGAGAGAGAGAGAGAGAGAGAGAGAGAGAGAGAGAGAGAGAGAGAGAGAGAGAGAGAGAGAGAGAGAGAGAGAGAGAGAGAGAGAGATAGAGAATAATCGAGAAATTTCGACGAAAAGCCCACCGCAAGAAGAGGGGGAATAGTCGACGAGGATCCACGATCGACGAATCGACACTCGCTCGGTGGACACCACACTCGTCAGGTGTCCCAAAACTCATATCTCCGCAAAACCAAATTATCTCCGTGGACACCACACTCATCAGATCCTCCGGCTGTTCGGACCAAAGCGAAATTCTTCATCTTTGGAGCTCTGCATCATTTTCGCCATCGGAATCTGCTCCTCATCAATCTGGAAGCGCTTCCATCACGACTACATCGAATCTCTCTCTCTCTCCGCTTCCAGCGATTCTCGGTAATTTGTCCGCTCATTCGCCGATTATAAAAATATTATATCCACACATTTTGGTTCAAATTTATGCCAAATAAAATTGTTATCGAATAATAAACAGATAATTACAAAGTTGTTACATGACCCAAGCTTAATGCAATTTAATACGAGGATTACAAACTAATTTAGTTTATTGTAAAATTATTCAAACGGCTAAAAAGAATTTTCAATCGTTTCTTTTTGTTCTGTTTTTAGTTTGTCTTTATAATAAAAGGGACGAGATAGTTATCGACTTTATTGGATATGATGTATCATGCAATTGGCGTAAACGCGAACGTCTACTGCACGGTTCTCGGTATCTGATTATCGAATTGGAGGGGGGAGCTCCAGCGCGTGGTTTAATTAAACTTAAAACTATTATCTCTTCCATACCTATATGCATATTCCTAGGAAGAACCTAGTGTCTAAGCTCAGTTCGCTCCAAGTGTCATTAAGCAACCGTCCGAGGGGAATTTTAATAGGTTCAGGAAGCAAAGTTCGACGGGTGAAGGGAGATAGCGATAGATAGAGAGAGTTCCGATTATACGTCGTCGACGCACCCTGTGAATCTGGGCTTGAAGGCTCCAGATGCGAGATAAGCGGAAAGAGGATCGCGAATGATTCCACGAGGGTCATGAGTTGGGGGTATAAGGTTAACCCTATGTCAGCACCCTCCATATCGGTGGATTCTTGAAACTCATGGGTAAACAAGGAGACTTACGGATACTCAAAAGAATTTATGGATATTTGTGGGAACGTGAGTCTGTATAAATATCCACGTGGTTGTCAAGTGGTTTCGTACTTTATTATTACGTGTGGATAAATACTTGCATTTATGAGCCCGTTGGGGATAAATCATGAGGATGTATAGAGGCGAGAAAGAGAGAGAGGGCGTTGCTGTCGCCCCTTCGCGAGATGAGTCCAAGCGTATTTTGAATACACCGGTGATTGAGCCAATCATTCTGCGAAGTTAACGTAACAAGAGGCTTCCCTAGGCTCGACCAGTGGCTCGACATGTCCCACGAGTGTACTTCTATAGCGATTGTAATTGTTTGCGCATTTCTCTCTCTCTCTCCCGTTTCCCCTTCCCTTTCTCTCTCTCCCATTCACTCGTGTCTCCCTTCCTTCTCTTCACAATAATGACATTTTAAGCGGAAGCGCGCATGTTATTCCGCAGAGCATGACATAATAGAGCGATATTTTCTATCTCCCTGTTGAAACTTCATTTTCAATTCATCATCCGGACTGCATGGCCTCGATTAGAGCTGATGGTCTCGTTTTCGGAACAAAAAATGTTTGGGGTAAAAAAACTTGTCCCATTGAGTGAAAAAATGTCAGTATGTAAGTAATATCTTAATAGCCAGGATTTTTGTAGTTTGCAATTTACGATAATATTATCGAATAAAAGATTTATTATTATTGAACTATGTAGTTTCATTCGAATATTATATTTGTTTGCTTTTCAATTTAAATGAAACTGTATTTATTTTGCGATGTTTGGAGAAATCGATATGATACGCGAGACAGCAAAATGGATGACGGAGCCTCGATGCCGGATATACTTCAACGTCAGAAATAGAGATCCTGGCAAATTCGTATCCGGTGCGCAAGAGCTGTGGTCGTACATGCAGCGGAAGAGGCAGAACGGCAAAGGAATGTCTCGTATAGAGTAAGGGATGGAAGGGGTTGGAGGCTTTGGCCGTCGAGAGATTCAAAGAGAAAATTTATATCTTACCGGAAATGGCCAGTGATAAAAGTAAGAGAGATCGTGGAGCACCCAGTTACTTTCAATCGCGCGGTGGTCGATTTAGGGGGACATCTTTCTCGTCTATGAAAAGGAAAGAAGAAGAAAACGAAAGAGGTAGAGAGTAATAAGAAGAGGAAAAACAAAATGCCAGTCAAGGAAGAGAAATTAGATTGATCAGAAAGTCGAGAAAAACATCACTCTTTAGTATTTCGCAAATCAGAGACGTATGTCTGTTCATTTTCAAAAAAGCGTAGATATTTTTTTAAAATAAAGACACAATACGAGAAAGTGCAGTTTTACTGACAAGAGGCCACTCTTTCTCGTTCCCTCGACGTTCTCGTCTCGCGTATGTCGGAGGCTTTGAATTGTCGTTGTTTTCCAGTTTATCGTGACCGATGCAGATCCTTCCGGATTGTTTTTCCGCGAAGTGAGAGAGACGACGAAAGGTTTCAGTGGATCGCGGGTATTTTATATCAATAAGCTAACGTCACGAAGGGCTTTCGACTGTTCAGAGAAACGGCATAAGGTAGGAAAGATGGAGAAAGAGAGAGAGAGAGAGAGACGCGAAGCCATTAACATTCATAGGTCAACGGGAAAATCACGTATCCACCGGCTCGTTTCTTTTTATACGTCTATGTGTAGAATTTAGTATATTGCGGTATCTGTCGCGGTCGTAAAAGAGGAAAAGGAGATAAAGATTCCGACATACAATATTCGGATGGTCCGATGTCTGACCAACGTTGACCTTATCTACTTAATGCGCCACGCCATAAGATTATGGTGTTATAAATGGTATATGACGTAGACCTAATGCTCTCAGCGTACATTGCGGTTGTTAGGATCATGGAGGATGAAACCCGGACAATGCACGGTCGGAAATCGAGGGCTTTGCATATGTTTATACAATACATATTACACACACACACACACACACACACACACACACACACAGATATATATATATATATATATATATATATATATATATATACGATTGTTTTATATACGAATTAATGGATTATTGATAATTTCCATTTTCAGCTGGGGCTGCGGGATGATATAAAATGATTTATCAATATAATTATTATATTATATTACGAGATAATTAGCGTAATTACAGATTTTTAGGTATAATAATAATTATCATTATATGTTTTGATAAAAATGTTACGAGAAATCAATACGTGTTTATTTAGGAAACGTGGTTTGTAAATCAATTATTGACTTAGGTGGTCAAGCATTAATCGATTGGTTAAAAGGAAAGGAATATTGGCGAGGGTACGATCTAAGAAAGGTAACCGTACCATGAGGCACCCGTTTGTTTCAATTCCCCGGTATCCTTTTTCAGGCAGGAAATGGAAACTCCTCGATTCTTAAAATATCCAGCTCACGTCCATTTCGGTGTACCGTTTGTATATATACCGGTGCAATACCAAAAGCTGAAACATCGCCCAGGCAACGGGTGTACTTTCCCGTGGGAGTGACGATATCTCCGGAATTTTACGATCGAGTTGAAAACGCTACGCGGAGCCAATATATGATATACAGTGGCGAGGAAAGTGGAAGAACGAGAATATTTTCTGTGATCTTTGCCGTTGGAGTATGCTGGACGTGAGAAAGTTATATACACAAGAATTGTACCGAGTGGGATTGGAAAAAGTACAAGTCCCTTGGGAGAGAAAAAAATCGCGTTTCATTACTACCGGATGAACGTGAATACATTAAACATTCTCTAAGATGAAAAAGTGAACTAAAAATTTTTATTCATACATGAAAAAGAGTTCTTTACCCACCGATTTTCAATTGACGCGGCGCAGTCGAGACACCAGGCAGCAAACTAACGAGGAGAAGAAATACCACCAGTAATTGTGATTCCATAACTCGTTAATCTGTAAGGAAAACAGTAATTAATAACCTTACTCGATAGTCGACATTTGTAATTTAATGCCGTAACTTAGAGGGCTCGGGGGAGGGGGGAGGGGGCGCACAATTTTTGGTCGATTAACAACGTTTTAAAGAGGTTCGACATATTCGGAAGGTCGTATTTGATCTTCTTTGCTCCAAATTGAGATTTCCTCAAAACTGTTCGACATTTTCCAACAATTTTTTGTTAGTTTTTTTTCAGAATGATTTTATTGATAATTCTATGTAGGATTTTAGACGATCTTTGAAATAGAACAATTTTGGGACCAATTGAAAATCGTAAAATTGAAAGTCGTAAAATGATTCGAAAAATGCCGATTTTCAATGTACCTTTTCTCAGGAACCTTGCGTTCGATTTTGACCATTTTTGTTGTGTGTGTATATTAAAGTGTCACAGACAATGGGTCGAACCTTTTTGTTGATATTTTGTTTCAAAATTTTTTGACCTCGTTTTGAAATTTTGTTAACATTTTTGACCTCGTTTTTTTACCTTCCAATATATTTCTCTCGGGTCTGAATCGTTGTGTCAAAAAAATGGATAGTCACATTGTTCGTTTGAATGCACTTTTTACACCAAAAAAATGCTGTTACGATGAGTAGATTTTAAAAAAAGGTACATTGAAGGTGAAAAAACGAAACAGGAAACACGATTTTCTGAAAAAGTTTGAATTTCTGATGAATTTAAACACTAACTTAAAGCGTAATTTAACACACTTTCACTACTCAGAATTTCATAAAATTCTAACCACATGTCAAGAAAGTCATCTATTGTAAGAAAAAAAAACAAATTGTTTAATGCATTTTTTGACACTGGAATATGTCGCACCCCCTTAATTGAAGGTTGCGTAATCGGAAATTTCGACACAACGCAAATATTATAACCTCATTTTCGGATTTTAAAATGTTGTCATTCAAAATAGAAAATAACGCGAATATTCAGTTTTTACTAGCAAATTGAATGAAATTTTAAAGATAATCTACAATAATGTGAATAACTAAATTTATTCGAGTAAGGTTATATTATCTGAATAAATGTTTATGGAACGTAGACACGTCTAAGGATACGTATAGAAAGGGAGAAATCCATTTTATACGCGAGAGATCGAGAAGTGGGGTGGCTAGTAGTTGGGGTCAACGGTCTACTCCAGGGATAAATCCTCTCCAACAATTAACGATGAAGCCATGCTGCGTTTCACACATACAAGTAGAGATTATTACCATCAATGCCTGAAAAAAATTGAATCTAGCGGTATTCTTCCACAAGCAGTGGCACTCGCGAATCAAACGCAAAACCTTCCCTAATGAAAAACCCTCTCAATTTCTCCATATCTGGTTTTCCTCTCATCAATCTACGCATATAATGAATGCTGAAGGCAGACGAAAAACATGTATTGGTACACTTGGCGTCCCTCGAGCTAGTTTATTGCATATAATATTAATGAGTGCCTAGGGCAAAATATAATTCCTGCCAAATAAAAAATTCGAACAGAAGATTTATTTTTTTTCTATAGCGAATTTTTTTACTCAATTCAATGGAAAAACTATATTCAGTACTTTTTCTTTCATCGTAGATATGAAATGAATAATATAACTTGGTATTAGATCTCATTTCGAGCGTACGTAGGTATTAAAGGGGGGGGGGCGGCGGGAAATCATAGTAAAATTTTCAATTTTTCGTTTAAAAGGTGCTTTAGGGTCTTAAAAATAATATACCAAATGATGGAATACGGCAAAAGTGTCCGAGTGCACGAATTTTGCATTCTGCGGTAAAGCTGTGGTAATGTGGTAACGGTAAGTTAAAACTTTAAACGCGTTTTTCTCGAAACCACTTTTTTGGAGCTCGCCGAAGACATAACTCGAGCAAATCTTTACCGATCGACTTGAAATTTTGACAGTAGCTTCGAAATATCTTTCTCCATGGAGCTACTTAGGATTTTTTTATTTCATATGGCTTAGTTTTTTTTATCGACGATTTTATGGCGTTTTTTTTGTTAAAAATTTAACTTTATTTTCAAACATGCACCATTTTACGAAAAATCAATATATCGAAAAAATCCTACGTAGCTTGCTAGCTGTTGTTATGTGGAAATTAAAAAATTTTGGTTTTTTCTTCCAGGTCAAAAATTAAGGAGTCTACGTCTTCGGCCATCGACACGCTTTCAAAAATAGGCGCATTGGGGCATATGCTGACCAACCGCCATTTTTAAATATTTTTTATTGAAAAAATTACATTTTGTACTTTTTTAGCATTGCTATAAAACCTACTTTACAGATTTTCGATTGATACTTTTATTCAGCCAAAATTAATTCCCGAAAATATGCCTATTTT
>JAPYZU010003179.1:0-14941 GCA_030523005.1 Tryphoninae sp. B BG-2022a
TTGTTTCATCATTTTTATAGATATTAATTAATAAATAAATCGATCTTTAAAAAATTGTTTTGTATTCTTCAATACCCAATTAATATACAAAAAAAAAACTAGACCGATTAGATTATTTTTTCTTTAAAAAAAAAATCGCGAAAAACAGCGATTTTTCGGGCTGTCACACTGGAAAGCTGCCTTAAAATGTTGTATTTGAAAACTCCTTCTGACAATTTTCGAGCCACATGCGTTGCCAGGTGCGAGCTTCCCGTTGCGAATTTATACACTTCCTTGCGGCAATAAATCCCGTCATGCAAATGAACCATGTAAGAATGATTAAAAACAAAGTTAAAATGCTATAAATAACTCAGTAATTTTTAATAATGTAACATACTTCTCCACCAGCATAATTTTGCCCAAAAAGTTGAGCTTCCTCGTCGCCGTCGTCAATCTCGCCAATATAACTTGGAGGACCTTGTTCTATCGTCGAAGTTTTTCACCTTGAGCAGGTAGTTTTAAGTGAAGCACGAGCATCCGAGTTGGGAGAAAGTTTATTTTTCTAACGAGACAAACAAATTCATGTACCATATTGTATAAGTTACACGAGTACAAAAGTATTATCAATTATTTGTAAATAGAGAACAGAAAAAATATTTACACCTAGGTTTTCCTAGATCTTCCCGGTGGAACGATGAAAGGAATCCTTCTTGTTTTTTTTTCTTTCCGGCTTATACTAGCTTTGCTTCGATTATTGTGTTCGCTTGTCTGAAACCATAATTTTGCTAACCATTATTTCATTAACTATCGTTCTTTATTAGGAACAAAATTCCCGCTATTGACGAATGATTAGTATATTTTGACGTCCACGTGTATGCAAAATTACATCTCAATCGATTAAAAATTCTTGGAGATACATATGAAAAATTTTGAATTTTGCAATAAACAATATGAAATTTACTGTTATTTGCATCGTTCTCGTCTCCAATGTATAGTACGTGAAAAAATAAAGGTTGTTACAATTAAAATTTTTTAAATATCTCGTACTGTTAAAAGGTTATCGCCGAAAAATGAAAAAGAATTTCACTTTTGAGGGTGTGTTTCATCCCCTAAAACCGTTTTTCCGCCCATAAAAAAATACGTATCACTTAGTTTTCGATACTTTGACATACCAAAGTTCCAACAAAATCGAAGGGGGAAACCTAAGTAATGTTCTTTGTGAGAATCGATAACTCTCGATTGAGTCTCGACTCGGCTAGATGCATTCGTGAAGCGGCTCTCTTCAAACAAATGCACAAGCATTAAAATATGTACATAATGATACGGTGTGAAATTTGTAACCGTGTGGTGCACCTCATGTATATCCGACAGTTTCGGTCGGCGCGAACGAGCGCTATTAGCGCTCGAAGCTTCGCGAGGGAGAAGCGGGATATGCACGAACTACGTGCACAACCCCGCTCTACTATACCAATAGCTATTACCGGCTTTCCACATGTTATTTTCGGACGAATGCCATTTCTGTAATATTGCATATTTAGTAACGTACAGGTACTCATTGTGCCAGATTTGTTCTTGCTTTGTCGACGAAGATTGTAGTTTTTTGATCCGGGTCATTAATTCGTCAAAATATGTAAATCTGCAATCAATAGTACCATATGATAACGAAATCCATTTTTTAGCGAATACATTTTTTAACGAATTTCGACATTCTTCTTTGGCGTATGTGGAGCAATTAATTGTATAACATACTCATATTTCACCTAATTCTGTTCATTAGTTTAGAAATGACATTCATCTGAAAAATACATGGGCTGCACGGACGGTAAAGAAGAGCTGTCACATCACCTTAACTCGGCGATAGGTGGAAGTCGCATGTCAACTATATAGTTATCGTTGTATGCGGCATATTGTTTACTGCAGAAATACTATATTGGCGAGTTTCCAGATAAGTTTCAATAAGCAATGTAAATATAACGTAACAATATTACGAAAAGTCAATAAGAATCCACTTTTACTAAAAAGGTGCTAGCGTGCGATGTTAAATGATCTGCTAATAAAAAAACTAATAATAGATGTAATTTGCAATTGAACTTTTTACATTATCAGTTTCGCTTATTATTTATAATTAATTATTTCAATTACTGTCAAAAGGCTATGTGTAAGCGAACTTTGCTAAGTATACCGGTTAAATATAAATTAGAAGTGATCGGGATGAAATACCAATAATATGTAGAATACGTAATTTAGTATAATCAATTCTGAATGTAATTAATTAATGTTATTCTCTTATCAAAAGATATCAAGATATCAAGGGTTTTGGGTTGTTGTTACACTGTTCCACAGACAAATAGTATGATGGCTAATGATTTCTACGATCAAAAATTCAATATTTAATGCGGACAGACTTTTACTGAAATTTGCTTTGACAACCTCCACTTTGGTATTATGGGATATCAGTATATAAACATATGTTATTTCTTTTGTTAAAATGTATATAGTGTATATGTATGCGGTGTCTGCACGTAAATATTCGTCACACAAATAGAAATGTTTAAGGAACAGAATAAATGTGGATATGAGATGGAAAAGTGGTTCAATAGAATTTAGGATGAGCTACGTTCCTTGAGTACAATGAATGAGATAAGCGCCCGAACGAAAAACAAAATTATACTTGAAGAAAGAAGTAAGCCCTGGATGCGTCAACGGTATAAGATAGAGAGAATGGACCCTGTCGTGGGGTGAAAGTGGAGTTTGCGTGGTGAAAGTCAGCACGGGACTGCATGGCAGCGATGCTCTGGGTTGCTTCAGCCACCACCCCGCCCCTACGCCACCCTCGCCCACCCATGCCTTTTTGCTCGATGGAACAGCATCGTCGTCGCACAGCGTGGGCGAGGGCGGTCGTGTATAGAGAGCACAGTTGTGGCGAACAGCCCTGACTTGGTATTTTTGCGAGAATAGTCAGAACGGGAGCATTTACCAGAACCAAGGAGTAAAACTATTTCCTATCCAACGTAAGGAGAACTTCTCGTGTGTCAATTCCGTATTCACTCAAAATCGTCGTCATCGACAGCCGTTAGTGCTTGAATCTTTTTTGGTGCTCTCGGACAACCCTCGTGCCGTGGTTCATACAGTAGTCATATAGTTATTATCGTCGATATGCGTCTGTCTGTGGTGGAACTTATTGAGGCACGAATATCCATCGTAAGCAGTTAGCTTTGGAGGACAATAAAGGGGTTCGGGTGATTAGACAATGCGTAAGTGTATCAACTGATCAAAACAAATTTTCAGAAAAGATTCTTTTCTGTCATAAGTAACAAAATTTAGGCAAATGCTGATAATAATATTCAGTATCGGTTAAAACTATATCCGCTGGTAGCCGAATTTACTCGTCATTATTAGACCACGATTAATAAGGACAAATGTGACTATGAATTTTATCGAGAGTGCTCTATTTGGCAAGTTTATATACCTTGGCGAATATATAATGGATGATTTGTTCAGTTGAGCAGTGGAATTAAAAGAACGTATTGCGTACCCGCATGTCGCACATCCTAGGTTTTCTTCTCATTCTTTACTACAGTCATCACGTGAATTGATCAGACAGTACACGAAACGTCATTTCGAACGGGATCATGTGTTTGTGAGTGGGGCGAACGAGAGGGTAGTCTCGATCGAAAGTAAGCGTCTCGGGTGATTGCCCATATTACAAGAAATGTAGCGAGTACCGAGTGAGACAACTACGTAAAGGTGTAATAACGTTCTGGTTGACATTTAAGGTTAAAGTACATGTGATTCAGAACAGCATATGCACAGCTGAATATGTGGAATATACGAAAAATTCACAGCCATGATTTTGCTCTTCTTTCTCCCTCGGCGTGAATCGCCCATCCTCTGGGTCAAGATGGGGGTGAGTACAGTGACATGAAATATTTGGAATTAAACGTTATATGAATGATGCCACGTCTCTGTATGTTTCTTAACATGGTACATAATTTTCATTATTCAATCTACTAATTTGAAATTGATCACGTATTCAGACAGCACATATTCCTAGAAGATGTCCACATGACGGCTCTTAAAAGATGTATTTTCAGTACAATCTAATGACCCTTTTTGACATTTAAAAAATGTTAAAAAATGAAAGAAGGTTTTGGGGTTAAATGTTAATTGGCCCTACATTGTGACAGTAAATTACTATCACGAAAATTAGCCTAGTGGTGAAAACAGACACAATAATTAACGGTGATTATTTATTATACATTCATTTAGATGTAAGTATAAAATAATAGTATTCGATTGGCATAAATTACATTGATTTTATAATGCGTTGAAAAAAATAAATAAATTAGAAAAATGAGGTTATTCAGATTCAATTCTGTATACATCAAGTCCAGTTGAGCTTACTTTTTCTATTTTTCTAGTTTATATTTTTATTTTTACTTGTTCTCAATATTTTAAGATGCATGTAAATAAATAATGAAAGCTTCCTTTCTTAAATATGTTTGTCGCTATTTTGAATATTATAATGTTGTGCAGTATTTATTTATGCCGAAAATCGAGTCAGTACGGGGAAACGAAAAAACTTCCAGCATTTGGAACAAAGGCAATAAAACCACCGTCTAAAAACTTTCGCCTACACAGGACCAATTGATAGAGGAGAAAAATTCGAATCAATTCAGAGAAAACTCCGTTGACAATGGCGTTGATTTCTTGCAAGAGAGAAACTCCCACATTGTAAATACTACAATTATTACAAAAAAAATGTTTCTACCTCGAATCCTGAGAGTAAGTACGTACGTACTTATAACGAACGGTCAGATAATAGTGAAATTCCGAATTTGAATATAGATAAGATGATACTACATGAGTACATAATCAGCATGTATAACCGCCATTGTCACTGCGCCATAAATTGATAGTTTTGGGCTAATGAGTATAAAATTGAACATCAGAGGTCAGTAGCCTCAATAACATCAAAGTAACAGCTTTACTGAAAATTTTACGAAATGAGGTGCATGCAAATTTATCAAGTGAGCGAAGAACATTGCTGCAAACACTATGTACATACTATAGCAGTTGAAAGGTCGGGTAAAAATTATGATCGTTAAAATGATAGATTAAAGCAAGAAATAATTTATTAAGTCTACAGCATATTTCCAATGTAGTATCCACAATACTGATTAATAAACTCGTCAAAATTCTCGAACAAGATGAACAGAAAAATAAGTGTTGAATAAAAACCTTTTCGAAACTCATTATCTGTATTTTTTTTCTTGCTCACATAGTCGATAAGATTTTTTTTTAAATGTTAGAATATAAAACTTCTGTCATGTATCTATAATGAATTGTTGATAATTTTATGCATTCTGATTATCTCATCGGGGACTTTACTTGAAAGCAGTGAACATTCAACGGAGTTCGAATTGCGTCACCTGTTTTCAGAAAGATTACGGAGAGCAGATGACAAATACAGTTATCACTTGAAAAGGTATGACTGCGAAAGTTAAGGCACTTAAAAAAATATATCGATGGACTCAGAGAGAAGGACTGCAGAAGAAAGACTGTATAATTATTTGTTACGTATTATTTGTTTTTTTTCCTTTTTGATCAATTTTATGTGTTTATTTTATTTTTATTGTTCTCAAACATTCTGATTTTTTCACAGTTAGATAACCGAACGTTATCCACAATAAAAAATAAAAATGGAACACAAATAAATATCTGTGTGATAATTTGAATATAAAACTTAAAAGAGTACCCTAATATCCTCTAATACCTTAAAATTTTGGCACTCGTGAGGTGTGATTTTCAATCATCATAAAAAAAGAAGAATTTTAGGCAGCTTCAGGTAATAAATTTGTATCAAATTTCTGTATGGAATGATGTATACACCTCCGAAATGATGTATACACCTCTAGTACAAATGGTGCATTTTTGGATCCTATCAGTTTAAAAAATATTATATTTTATGTCCTTCGGATATCCAGGAAAAATAAAAGCCGCAGGGCTATAAGTATACTGAATCTGCCTCCGAGAGATAATGTAATGAGACTAGGAGGATATATACGCACTCATGAAATACGTGGATCCTGAAAGTTTCAGGCCCGTAACTCAATTGGTTTTTGAAAAAACAATATACACTACCGGCGGAAAGTTTCCGCACAAAAGTTGAAAACAGTGCCGGAACGGTTTTTTATGCCATTTCGCCGGTATTTCGGCTAGGCCAATTTAACCAACGTCATTTTAAAGAGGAGCAATTTATCTTCATTTTGGCTATTTAAAAATTTTTTTACAATTGGCACCCAGTTTTGAAAACAAAAATATTTTGCCGTTTTTTTGTTCTCCTTCCAATGGACACCTTTCATAGTAAAATTTAGTGTAATGTAGTGTAGTGTGGTGGAAATTAAGGGAAATTTTCTTCGATGTAAGTAAAAAATTGAATACTATTATTTTCATGGTAGTCAGATCAATCGAACAGACCAGAAACAGGTGGAAAAAAAATTCTGAAAAAATTCTCCTGAACTCGGCAAAAAGTAATCAACCTTTTTGCCATCTTGAGGTTTTGTTGTAAATCTCATCAGTTTCATCCTATGGAGCAATTTCCAAATTGTCTATTTTTTCTCGAAAACGACATATATTTGGGAAAAGAAATCGTAGTCAATTTTTTAAAAAATAAACTTGAAGCTTAGACTTCCCCCTTTATGGTATAGTGATTCGTTAAAAAAAGTTTAGTGCAAAGGGGCTCCACTTGCAAAAGAACAAAAAAACGATCAAAAATTGTCTTTTTCAAAAGTGGGTGCCAATTGTAAAAAAAATCGCAAAATTTTTTTTAAAACGCCAATATGAAGGGAAATTCCTTGCTCTTTAAAATGGCGTTGATTGAATTGGCTTATGCTAACTACCGGCGAAATGGAATAAAAAACGTTCCGGCACTGTTTTCAAATTTTGTCCGGAAACTTGCTGCCGGTAGTGTATGTAAAAATCAGAAACAAAAATTTGTTTCCAGTCACGCGGAAATCAACTGATCTAGTTATTATTTAGGCAAAAATTGTCGATATTTTTTTTTACTATGGCGTATCTTTTTTAAGATTTAAAAAAGTCATTACTCTACAGAAAAATGGATGAGGATTTAAAAAAATAGTTTCATTATTTTGCCAAAATTGTATAATGTCATTGTTAAACATTGGAATTAGAAGAATAGTACCTAGTTTTCCAAGGATCTTACGGACCGATATAGCTCTTAATTTTCTTTTCTAGAAGCTACTATCAGCCCCAAAAATATATGAAAAATTTAGGTCAATCGATTTTACGCATCCCTGAGAAAAAATGTTTTTTTCTGCTTTTTGCATATTTTTCTTTTTATCCAAAATCAATTGTGTTAGGGATCTGAAACTTTCAGGGTCTTATTGTTAGTATTTCATTAGTATTTACGTATCCTCCCAGTATCATGAAATTATTTCTTGACACCAGATTCACCATAGTTATAGCCTTTTGACAAAAACATATGTCGGGCATTCTATGCCAAATAGGCCAGTGTCAAAAACTTTTTATTATTTTCTCAATGTTTTCATATTTTCAGTACCCATCGAAAAACTACCCGTTCAAAAGACATCGAATTTTCAAAAAATCGCCCTTTTTGGGCTTTTTTGCTCATAACTTCTTTAATAATAGACCAAATTGAATTATATTTATTTCAATTTTTGTTTGAGAATGTACTTTAAAAAATATACATAGAAAAATTATTTGAGGTGTTTTTGAATGTGATTTTTATGTTTAAACGTAAAATCTTTTCTTTTTTCAAGTGAGAGCATATTTTGATGTTTTTTAATGTTTCACTTTAAACTTTTATCAATTTAACAACTTTTATGCCAAGGTAGATCGTGGGATTTTGATAATTATAAACTTTTTCGATTTTTTAAAATTTGAAAATTTTTTTTAATAACTATTAAAACCGTTTTTATAACTGTATAATCTGTTTCCAATTATTATGAATACATTTTTACACTTCGCTATTATTAGCAGGTGTTTAAAATTAATAATAAGTCATTATAAGTATATTTATAAATAATAGTAACAAAAGTTTTTATTTAATTACGTATTCTTTTAAAAATGTTACATATACAATCATAATTTGAACTAGAATACCCTTTAGCTCGTGTGTTAGAAAAAGATTCAATGTCGTCTACTATTAACTAGTTAACGTGGCGATCTCAGCGCAGGGCGCGCTCCGGTGTGTGTCGCGATAATCAATCGATGGCGGATATAGTCGTCAAACACAGAGTAAGTGGCGCTGTTGAAATATTTGGTGAAAAAGACGACTTTATTTTAGAAAACGAACATTTTTGTTAGTAATGTACACACAGTCGCTTAATATGAACATATATTTACACATAATAAACAGAAAACTTAGAGAAAAAATCGAATATTTATAGAAGTTAAAAATTTAAACTGTTGCTGTCGTGTGACATTAACGAAAACAAGAAGCAACGCATAGTGGCATTTTACATGTCGGACATCAATACCGCGATTCTTTTCTAATCTTTTTTTATAACAAACAACGCATCTTCGCGAAGGATTTTTTGTTGTTGAAATGTGTGGTATTTTCTTCCCCCCGATCGTTACTGCGTTCGTTCTTTTTTTTCTGCTGCGCCTTTGTTATTCGATCGTCCGATGTTTGCGATTGCTTTTTTTTGCTTCAAAGCCTTTCTTTTATTATATGCCATTTTATCGATGAACGCCACGTAATCTTCTTCATCGATTTCCTTTCTCGATCACTCTCTGGCCCAGTCTAAATCAGAAAATTACTGTACACGCTATTGTAGGTATGGTGAGCAGATATGTTAAGAACTAAATGTAATTAACATGTATAAGTACGGCGTTGCGTACATAACATACATAAAAGACCTTTGTATAACTCGTAGTCTATTGCTGGCCGATGCCTTTATTTGGTTCCCTTCGCTGATCTTTCGTGTTAGTGACCATCATATATTTCCGTTAAACCAAGACGGACTAAATGTTGTCAACTTTTTTCTCGAACCCGAGTGTCTTTGTCGTAAATATGTGACTTTTACTCAATGGCAATTTTAACACCCGAGTGAAGAAATATTTGTTAATAAAATGAACTAAAAAGTTAAAAATAAATTAATTCTAGTAAGAAATATAACACTTTATAAGTTCATTGTAACCTTTAACGATAATTATGCTTCTTCGTCTACGACAAAATAGTTCCATGTACATAATTATATATTTTTAACACTAAAACTTTACACTTTATTAATTCTTCCCGTTTTTATCACAGTCACAATTTTGTAAATACAAGCATGTTACATTTTGATGGTACAATTAAGAACATTTAGCACCTTCTTTTTCCTCTTGCTATCATAATGTAACATGTTTTTGTTTATAAAATTGGGACTGTGATAAAAACGTGAAGATTTAATAATTAAGGTGTAAAGTTTTAGTGTTAAAAATATATAATTATGTACGATATGGAATTATTTTGTCGTAGGCGAAGAAGCTTAATTATCGTTAACGGTTACAATGAACTTCTAAAGTGTTATATTTCTTATTAGAGTTAATTTATTTGCAACTGTTTAGTTCATAGTCATTAACAAATAATAAAAGCTTGTTTTTAAAAAAGGATTTTTTCCTTTCATTTTTTTTTAAACATTTTAGTATTTTTAATTCGAGATTTACTACGACGTAGTAAAGTACTCGTCAAGACGAATCAAATGAGACTGGCAGACAACAGGACAGGTGAAACTAAATAAAAGCTTGTAAAAATTGAATCGCATTGAAAATAGGTACCTAAAGTATACTTGTAACAACAGCGAATTAACGTATAAGTGAATTTTCAGAAATTGATGATCCTCAAGAACGAAGTTGGGGGGAGTGACGCCGATGGGGGTAGTGACCGCAAAATCAAATAAAAAGGAGAAAGACAACAATATTTTCACTTTATTTCAACAATTAGAAAACATTCACAAAAAAACTTTTCTAAAAAGAAAAACATATAATGCAATAATCGCCTATTTAATATCGCTACCGGCGGACTATCTCCGGGAGGGGGATAGTCTCAAATTACCAGTTTTGGACGCCAGTTAATTTTATAAAATTAATAACAGAAAAAATTCTGATGGTTTACTATAATTTCTCTTCATTTATTACTTAAATAATAATACTTGAAATGGGGTTCTCTCGGAGAATTGCAGGGAGGACTAGATCAAAGTGCGGAGGGCGGAAAGAGGGGGGAGGGTGTCTCAGGGTGACGGGTTCTCCAACTCTATTCGGCCTCTTAATGATTGCCACTGACATGAGATAGGATTGAATACTGTTCAATATTTCTTGGTGTTCGGCACTATAATCGTGCTGAGTTACACTCAACTGCTGTCGGAAGGCCAGAGGTAAATAAAGGAAAACAGAAAAGGAAGGAAAAGGGATTCAACCCCTTAATTGGAAGATATCGGAAAAATAAAAAACACGTATCCGCTAGTTTTCCATCCTCCACGTGTATGCAAATTTACATCTCAATCGATTAAAAATTCTTGAAGATACGTATGAAAAAATTCGAATTTTGCAATAAACAACATGAAATTTATTGTTATTTGTATGGCTCTCATCTCCAATGTATAGTACGTAAAACAATATGGGTTGTCGCAATTTGAATTTTTTTAATATCTCGTACCGTTAAAAAGTTATCGCTGAAAAATGAAAAAGAACGCCATTTTTGAGGGTGTGTTTCACCCCCTAAAACCGTTTTCCGCCAATAAAAAAATACGTGTCTCTTAGTTTTCGATACTTTACCACATACCACAGTTTCAACAAAATCGGAGGGGGACACCTAAGTGATGTTCCTTGTGAGTCTAGATCTTCAGATGCGTCAGAAGCAATTGAACACTCTCCAATAATTGGAGTCGAGTTGGATGAAAGCCGCTTTACACATGTGCAAAATCCATTGAACTAGCTTATTTTCATTTTCTACACCAAGTACGCATTCAGGTCCACGGGTTTTTATTACAGGTGGTAATGTGCCACGTTTTTGTAGAGCAGTGTTGTTTTTGGAACCCTATAAAGATTCGCTGCCGTTTTTACAGGCATTCCGCCTTCACCGCGTCTAAGGCGTTCTTGGCAGTAGCATTTGTGTATGCCCGTGCAGCATTTGTTTTCTTCCTAATTAAATAAAAAATGTATATATTGGTATTTATATTGTATAATATAATACAATTAATCATTTTGAAAAAGCGACTTATAGTAGAAATGAAATTTATGTTGTACCTTTCCGAAACGGTGCGTGGAGTGATAGATAATTTTGAGGTTTCCATTACTTCTTTGTCTTCACCTTTCGAAACAGTTCCTATTTTACACCTAAAATATGTAGAATTAAGGACACAATAATACATATTTTACTTTCTTATTGAAAAAGCTATTCGCAGTGAAAAAAAAGTATTTCATACTTACGTTTCCGCTGGAGACGCAGTCTTGGGGGGGTAAACTTTTTTCTCCCTATCGACATTCACAACTATTAACACATATATTATAAACATTGAACAATGCAAAAAATGAGAGCAGCATTAAGTGGGAAAATATTTTTTATTCGAGGTTTCCATAAATTTTAATAATTTGTCAATAATTTAATAATAATTAATAATTAAATCATTGTTAATAATTTAATTAATTTGCTTTGTCACGGTAAATCAGAATAAATAAACAAAAAATGATTCGACGCTGCAGATGACAAGTCGAGGGTCAACAACTGCAACATAACCTCAGCTATGTAACGTAGTTATTGACACTACGGATTTGACCAAATATCTAACCAAAAGTTAAATTATTTTTTATCTTATCAGCAGTCTAGTTCATGCTGAAGATGTCAATACCATTTTTATGTCGTTTTATACTTATAGTACGAACAAATTTCAGATGTACGCAGATCGTTGCACTTACTATCAATGTCTAGCACATCTGCTGCGGAACCACTGGGACGCGTGTTACACTGTTCACTTGTCAATTTCTATTATAAAATATTTCAATAAAAAAGTGTGTTTGTCCAATAATAAAAAGTGAAAAACGCTCTTTAATAAACCGATGATTTAATTATTATTAGACAAAAACTATATTTATGGCAGTCAAAAGTTTGCCGCCGAAGTCATAATCTGGGACAAGGTCGGAGATTGGGCCGTTTACCTTACCAGAGGAGAAATCTTTATACGCGGAGGTATTTATGGTGGACACCTAAGTAGGCCCTTAACAAACTCGAGGAAAAAGACAACCAACGAGGCGCTACTTTTATTTGCCCATATATACGCGTATATACTATGAATCTAATATTAAGTATATGAATTTGTACATCATAGCGGCGTATTTCCCAATAGATTGTATGTTTGCGGGCGAGAACGGATGGGCGCCGTGATAAAAATGCTGGGAATCGCCTATCTCATGCTAATCTCTATGACGGTATCTGTCGACCTCACTCCTGATAACGCGTATCAAATACTTTCCATCGAAGATTGCAGCGGCCTATACTACAAACTCACCACCACGTTGTAACTCCAGCAGGCGGATTGGCGAGTTACCGTATTCAACGAGGTAGAGCGGCTAGCCCGCGATTACCCTAAGAACACGAAACCCTTGGAGGAGGTCTACCAAGGATGCCTTAAGATAAAGGGGAAATCCACCTGCAAAAAACTGCTGCGTTACGGTGAGATATGTTCGAAAATTCAACTGGCCACTCGACTATTGGGCGAGTTCCGGGACGTATCGGAGTATACGCGATCGAGGCAAGATCTCGGCACCGGAATGCGCACGTTGCAGCAACGCTCTGCGCCCCTGAGCATAATCGGATCAGTGAGCAAATCGCTCGTCGGGACTCTTACGGGAGAGGACGCAGAATACATGAATGGACAGATTGATGGCCTTTTCAAGGATCAAAAGAATATGACCCATCTTGTGGAGCAACAAATGCACATCACGCACTCGCAAATGCAGGATCTACATCAGCAACATCTGGAGCAGACGAAGCGTGTTGACAATGTGCTGGAGTATGTGGTCACTCTACAGACAGATATGCTCGCACTAAGTCATCAGTCAATACTAAACCACTACAATAGAACCCTTGTCAACTATGCACAGAGAGTACTTAATAAGATGAACCATTACGTCATAGCGCTGAAACAATATCTTCGTGTTGCTCTGGCGGCTAGGGAGGGGCGCTTTGACCCTGCGACACTCACGTCCAAACATCCTGGGCGCTGTTGCCCGAAAGATACAGCTTCGCGCCATTGGCCGGGAATTCCTCCTCGCCATCGAACATCTACGGCCGAAATCTATTGCTTCCTTAGTATGGACCGACCTTGTGTACATCCTTGGCCATTCCCACAGACATTCAACAACGGACATTCAACAGCGAACTTTGTTCGTCGTCAACTCCGACTACATGCACGCCTGCCGATTCTCCGAGAAACGGTTATTGTGTGCGTGAGGCGTGCCTGTGTACGAAACGGCTATCTGGAATATGTGCAAGTTACACATGCTGACCAACCCCTCCTCCGAAATCATGCGACGCTACGACGTGCGCGTTCGGCCTTATCATGAGCCACAGTGGACGCATTTACTTGTGCAAGGATCGTGGCTCTATTCTTTTTCAGGGGAAGAAAACGTACAAATAATTTGCCCCAATCTACCGATACAGCAAGTTACCGTCAACAATGTCGGAATTTTGTGCATGAGCCCCAATTGTGTCGAGCTTATGAGAAGCACAATGCTCACTGGCGTACAAACGTACGAAAGCAATACGAGTTATCACTACCGTTCTCGAATTTCGCTGATCGTTACCGTCATCGCGCCGATGTTGCAAGAGGATTCCGTGACGAGCCCGCACACGCTCAGGTCCATCATAGGAAAAGAATCTGATCTTCGTTGGTTCAATTCACGGAACTCCGAAGAAGGAGACCCTCTTGCAGACATCGAAGCTCAGATTCACGCTATCGGGCAGCATACTTGAGAAAAGCAACAATAACACTTCCTCACCATCGCTGGGTTTGCTGGACGAGTTTCATTGTGCTTGCATTCTCATGCTCCTTATTCGGATAATCTATGCTACGCTTACTTTGTTGCATAGGCTCGGTCATAGTATGCAGAAAAAACAAGCGATCGACGGAGTCGAATTCATCACCGGCAATAAAACTCGAACTGCTACCCGCCGCGCCGGCCCCGCCCGAAATCGAGTACTCCGGGATAGCTCACCCGTTGATGACAGGAACCATGACCGTTACCCCCGCTGCTCCTCTTCTCCGGGCCGTACCGCGTCAGGAATCCCTTGTTCCTCAATCTCCCAGCTAACGTTTCTTTCTTTTAACAAACAAGGGAACGAAGTGGTGGGGAGAACCGAATGACCGCTTTCATGAACGAAGTATCATCAAAATCGATGCGACAACCAACGAGTGCACGCCTCATCAAAACTCAGAAAAAAAATCTTAAGTTCACCATGAACACCGTATTCAGAAATTACATCTCGAAGGGGATTTGCCCCGTCTGTACGAAGGGGGAACCCCAGTGCGCCGGGGTTCTAACGTGCGCGGATCGGTGCCGACTCTACATGCGAAGAGCCGCGTCTGTGGCGTCTAATGTGCCACTCACGCGGCCGGTCGGTATTACCGACAGCGGTTAGTCGACACCAGCGCCAGTCGACACCCGACGTGATTTCCGTAGATTACATACGCGGGAATCACATATCACGCTACGACGCGTAAAGTGCCGGTGTATCGTGCCTAACTCATAGCGTCGTTTCTGAGTACTTCATTTCTACAATGGCTACTCAAAATTCTCCGGTAGCCAAATCATTGGACGCTAATCGCGACAGTGACCAATCCAGTGCGACGACCCTAGACTTCACCGTTCCATTGGCAACAAGCCATACTGACTTTAACCTAAGTGCATCGGCCGGCTCGTTCGTGCAGCGTCCTCC
>JAPYZU010003180.1:0-11446 GCA_030523005.1 Tryphoninae sp. B BG-2022a
TCTAACGACGATTATAATCTAGCCAAAGAATCATTAGAAAACAGATATATAAGAGCAAAGACAATAACAGGGGCGCAACAGTATTATTGTGTAATTCCGAACGGAGAAGATACTTTGAGATTTAAAGAATTTTCCTCATCTGTTGAATCTCGAACGTATAAAATATTTAAACGAGTAAGAAAATAACTACCCTTCGGCGATTCGCCTATATCTGTTTCCTGAAATTAATCTGTAAAATAATTAATAATTCCTATGTGTCCAACAGTTATTAAGTTCATGTGCATAGTATTTTTTTCAGATATTTTTTAATACGAATAACTAAAATCGGAAAATTGAAAAATCGAAAAAAATTAGATCCCATCGTTATCCCATTATATAAGTGTTTATCTAGGTGTAGAATAACTGCCAATTTTTTACAAAAAAATTCAAGAAAGTCGACCAGTACGTGTTTTTTGCAAATCAACAATTTAGATTTGAAATTTGAAAATCTTATAGAAATACGGTTTGAAAATTTCATTTGATATTTATTTATAAAAAGTGTGTTCAAAAAGAAAAATTTCAAAAAATAAAACGTCCAGTTTGGCCCATTTTTCGCAAAGTTATGGACGTTCAAAAAAAAAGTAACGTAATTTTTTAAAAATCGATATCTTGAAAACGGTTCGATAAAAAAAATTGAAAAAAATCATGGAGGCCTCTTTCAACCAATACTAGAACATAACAAATTTTCAAAAAAATCGGAGATGGTAAGGCAAAATGGTGTTTGATTTGGCGTGGAATCCCTCATATATATATACACATGTATATGAGAATTGATTAGACACGGGGTTATTCACTTGAAATGAATACCATGAGAATTATCGTTGTAACAAAGATGAGCCGGAAGGTGATAATTGTCATCTCGCAAAATCTCTGCATTTTCGTTCTCTCTCTCTTCCTCTTGTGTCCTTCGTTAATGTAATTCGATCGTTCTCATCTCTCGTTCATCTCTTCAAGCTTCGGGCCATTGCCGTCGGATACTCAAGAGTGGGGCAAGAGGGCGGGGTGTGCATTTAATTCACCGTCTCTCGTATGATTTGTTACATGCCGCACATCACTGAAAATGAATATATTCGCATTTTCATTGCCGGACGATCGTTATCCACGGACCGCTTAGCAACTGCCCCGTTAATTCAATTAGATGCGTAAATATTCGAACGGGAATCGCACACCGGCTGCATCTATATACATATAAATATACCCTGCCCATACGCCAGAAAAGGGATGAGTGAATATGCAGAGAGTAACACACAGGATATCGAATTTGACGTGTAATATACACACACCCACACATATACATATGCATATATATATATATATATATATATATATATATATCTTATATATGTATTCGTATAGTAAATATCTGGCGATACGTGATGTGCTATATTTCCAAGAGAAAACGAGGCAATAAAGAGAAACAGAGAAAGTGAATGTACGAAACACGGTTGGAGAAGAGTTATACGTGACTGTGCGTTGCCCGGAATGCTCGACGACGCGAGTAACCCTCGAGTGGCTGGTCCCATGGAAACGGATAAAAAAAAATTGACGGAATTTCGCACCCAGCTCGGAAGTGTGGAAAGGTACGTATACAATAACGATATAAATGCGCGTGTGTGTGTCCCTTTCTCCCCCCCCCCCCCTCTCCCTATGTCTGCACACGTTCGAGAGCGTGCGGCACTCGGAAAACGCTGGGGAAAATATATTCGTCCCATATCATCATGTATGTACTCGTATATTGGGCTGCGAACGTGTCGACTCTCGTACGTCTCCGCGCGGTCGCTGCTATTCATTATTTATCGCCTTGTCTCTCTTCAATCGGTGTTCGCTAACGTATACGTCGACAAAAAAAGACGTAAAGAGAAATCCCGAATTTTCCTTGAATCGAAAAAAAAAAGTTAGAGTGTGGGGTTTGATCGAGGCTGTATCGGCGTATTCGGTGAGTGAATAATGAGACGGAGGGGTTAGTATTGTTTTTCACTTTTTGTCGATCGTTCGTTGGAGAGGTTATCTTGCCATTTGTCGGTGTTATGCGCGTTTGTAGCTTTAACGCGAGACATTACCGGCAGGAAGTTTTTCCAGAATTTTATTTAAAATTCAGAAACGTTTGGAAAAAATCGTAGTGAGAATACAAGATCGACAGAGAGGAAGTTTACATGTGCTGGCATGGAATTTTCTATAAATTACTTGAAACATTCATTAAAAAATGACAGTTATTGTTACGTTCGATCAAACGACGTTGTTGTCGTGGCCATATAATCATCGTCGATATTTTTATTTCAATACATTCGCATCCGAAACGACGGTCATTTTTACCCTCCCCCTTTTTTTCATTATTCGCGACATGTTAGTTCATAAATTCGAGAGATGAGAATCGTTATGTTTTACGAGTGCTCCTCTCGCATTGGTCATTTTCACGGTAATCGTGTGACGCGTGACCTTACAGTTTGCCAACACTGGTACTAGCGTTATACTTGATGAATCGCCGCAGCTATGTGAAATATCAAATATGATACAAGCCACGATTCAGGATATACTCCATAGTTTTTTTCACTTCGGGAAATGTCATTTCCGCACGATCTCTCGAGTTTTCCCCCTTCTATATTCCACCTGATCCTCCAAGAAGCCCTCCAACAGTCAGCCTTTCACGTATTGCACGATTTTATACCGACGGAATTTCGCATATCAGGGGAAGCAAGAGAGAGTAAGCTTCGAATCTACCGGAGAGCCCTTTCGAGCGGTGGCTGGAACGAAGGAAGGTCCGTTCTTCTATCTTGTTCTATCTACTACGTTATGTGGGTAACATCATAGGCGGGGATGCTTCGAACGTATACGGACGTATATACACCCTTTTCGCTTGTGCGTTTCTCGCCGCGGTAGGAATAGTTCGGTAATAGAATAGTAAATGAGGTGATCCTCGAGATGCCTCTATTATTTCCCACAGTACCTACCGTGCAGGATCGTGGCTGCTTCGTTGTGGGCAAACGGGGATGGAGGAATATGCCATGTGGGCTCGTTGCCGAGAGACAGGGAACCAGTGAGAATGAGAGATAGAGATAGTGGCGAAGAGAGAGAGAAAGAGCATACGAGCTTTCTGTATCGGCTTTCTACGCACGTTCACCCTCCGGGCCGCCATCCCTGGCCGTTTTGCCCGTTTCCGCACATAATCCCGTATATAACTGACGCACATGCAGAGAGGTCAGACTGCGTAGCTAAAGCTCGTTGACTTTATTTCTTTCTCGGCGGTAAAACTAGAAAAAAAAGATCGAACAGCGTTTCCACCCTCTGGCATTGATATTATTTTTTTTAAATTCACCCCACGGTGGTAGACCTGACATATTTACCCACTGGTTTATATAAACGATAAACCCGTTGCCCAACAGCTTTTATGCTTTTGATTGTTTTATCGAAGTGAGTATATAGCGCACGTTTTATAATCCACCTACCGTCCTGTTTTCTTCATTTCAAACGAAAAAACCTCCAACTTTTTGTTATTTCTCTTATTATTTTGATTATCGAGAAGAATGAATCGATAATGATTTTTTACGACTCTCCAAGGTCTTGTCAGTTAAAGAAAAACAGTCCTCAAAAATTTAATTAACATTTCTTTCAAACTTTACATCGCCCTTGTAACGCGACTTGGCGTATGATTCAAAGTTATAATTTTCACCAGCTTACGTGAATAATATTGGTCCGTATAATTCTCAAAATCAACGAAGCGAGTTCGTATCGTTGCTCAATAGACACGCGATATTTTGCGGTGTCGGTATCGCGATACGGAGATGGTAACCGGACGTAAGAAAGTTTTACGAGAGAAAATTCTTTCCATCAGCCAGGGATAAGCCTGCGGGCGAGAGCAAGACCTCGCTAACGATTATCCCTCGCGGTGGTTAATCGAGTTGAATACTCCGTGCTCCGAGAAGTGATGCAGCAGCAGTAACAGAATCATCCAGAGGCACGAGTAGCCGAGGAACTTGGTGCATCGTCAAGATGATGGGGGAAGGTTGAAGTTTGGAGCTATAGAGAACGAAGCAGCGGCGGAATCGCCGAGCTTCTTGGTTCAGAACTGTCGTAGCCACACGGGCCACGTCGACCCATATTCCTACATTTTCACCTGAAGTTTGAGTTATATAAGTAGCTCTCTTCGTGCCTCGAGGGTGGCAGCAGTGCTAGCTTTATTTACATCGCCACCGTTCCCCATCCAGTCTGCTTCTTTATCTCTTTCTCTCCCTATCTTTCGTGCACTCCCTTATTCGCCTTTCTCCTTGTTCGCATATAATCCGCGAGAAAACTTTTGGCACTGGCTTCTTTCTCGCTTTCACCCTTTCTTTTTCTTATCTCTCTCGGGCATGGCAGCGCTCGGTAATGCAGATCGTCGGGGCTTGGCTCTCGAGCTTCTCCCATCATCCTTTTCGCCTTATTCTTCTTATATTCTTCCCTGTCCCCTTCACCGCCCGGATTCCTACGCCACGAGTTCTCTTATAGCAGGATGAGCCTGCAAGTTCTGCAATTTGCGACTTGCACTAGCTTTAGCGCGTCCGTCAAACTCGAAAAAAATATGAAAAGCGAGATGGCGACTGAAGAGTGTGTCATATATGTATAAGATATGGAGAGAAAAGTATAAGTTGCAATAACGACACTACGTATAAATATGAATTGGGGCATAAGTCGAGATATAGAAAGTCGTTTGATTTTTTTATAGACCATCCGACGGATTTGATGGATGTGACAATTATGATGAATTAGCGGAGTTACCTAGAAATTATTTGGATTCAACGGCAAATCTTGTTACGATTTAGGCATGTCGGGCGTAATTCGGATATCGATCAGGTAGTGACGCGTTGGTTAGCAGTATTTATGTCACCCTCCTCACTCATTGCATTCAAATCACTCGTATCGTTCATAACGATCCGTGCACACGTCGCATAGAACTCGAAGTGTCAAAAACTGGGGAGAAATTTTTTTACGGAAAACGGTTTTTTTACCTACTGTCCACGTTCGCAGGGAGAAATAAACATAATTCACGAAGCACGTAGAAAATCTTTCACACGAACAAAAATTATAAATTTTTCTCTGTGGTTTTAGCGAAGTAGCTAATGTCACGTAATGATTCGGCATGGAGTGGCTAGTGTCACGGAGCAGTTATTGAGAGTCAGAGGTTAGTGCTGTCTACAATCACGGCGTAGCTATTATACTGGTGTAACAACTTTCACGGCGGTGCTGTATTAACGTAGTGTCTAGAATCACGGAGCGGACAGTGTGTTGGAGTAGCTGGTAGTCATGGAGAGCCTGGGCAACTCGTAGCGAGGCAGTCTAGCAATCCAGCAATACAAAACTCTAGTGGATGGACATGTTCATATGCGTATATATATCGATCGCGTGCACAATATTCGCACGATTCACCTCGGACAGGGAAAGAGAGAGGGTCTCGAGAGAGATTCCGCGTTTGAACCGGAACAGACGAGAGAGGGCACGAATACGGCACTATCTATATACATTATCGCTTTCTTGAATACAGTGAGATCACTCAGTCTCGATACTCGCCCCACCTACCGCTCTTTCGCAACGTCCGATATATCGCCGCGTTCCATTCTTCGATACGATAGACTTCTATCACTACGTTATTCTTGGATTCTTCGTGGTTTCGCGTCATGTGTGCGCCTGTCTGGAGAGCACGCTGGAGCACTTACCCTATCCCTCTTTCTCCTCATGCTCGACACGTCGACAAGGAGATCTGGCTTCGGGAGTATATAAAGGAAACTGTTGTACATCATACCGTGGATATCGGAAATTCGATATTCAAAAAAAGATGAAGAGAAATGGCATAAAACGAGGCTTTATGCGCATGAATTTGTCGTTTAAAGAGTTTCGCGGATTTTAAAGCAAAGGAATTAATGACGCGGTAAATCTTTCTTGATCTATCGTCGATATTTTATTTTTTTTTGCATATGCATCGTTTTATTCATTCAATCCACTTTTTCATTTCGTTATCGCATACGAATTGAAACACGACTCTGGGCGCTGAAAATTCTTTTTACGTCAGCACCAAAATATAGTGGATGCATTTTGCATGAAGTCATCCACTCTGAAAAGTGAAAGTTTTTCAATCGTATGTAAATTTTTATGTTCGATAGTGCTGCTGATAGTAAAGTCTCAGTAAAAATTTGAAGACTCTAGTTCAAATGGTTGCCTAGCAATAGAGGTTCAAATCTTTATCTGGTTGGACGCCGTGACTACATTTCCAAGTCGTTATCTTTCCGAGAAATACACTAATTTTAAAAAGTCAGGAGTGATTTTGAAAGCATTTTCTGCGTACTTTAAGAATATTTTATTTATTTTTAACCAAATTAATAATTTCATAAAAAATTGTTAAGGTTAATGTTAAAGCAATTTTTCTCAAAGATCGATAGCTTAAATTTTTATAAAGTAGTAGGCTTCTTTCTGAACAGTAATGAACAAGATGGGCCAGCCCGTGCATAAATTTTGGCAGGGATACGGCTGGGTTCTGAGTTGTATCCCGGGCTCCTAATTGAGATCTAGTCCCATATCGGATCAGATTCGAGGACTATATGTATGATCCGTAAACTGGATTTCATTAGGAATCCCGATCCGAATCCGTTAAAGACTCTAACTGGATTCGAGCAGGGATCCCCATTGAATCACGTAAGAATAATGAATTGCTGAAAGCATTATATTAAATACTAGCTTCTATCCGCGACTTCAAGGAAATCAATTAAAAGAAGCAAGATAGGCTGAGAAAATAATAAGTATGTATGTGAAAAAAGCGTATGTTATTGTACAATCCAAGAATTGTATAGCACCATTAATGGAGTGTGAGCTCATTCATTGCAGCCCGTTCCGGAGAAAATTTAATACTTGTCTGTACAGTTTACGCATTTATAATACCAGCGGACGTATGGTTCGCTTGTGAGAAGCAGGATGACCATGCGCCACCTGTCGGTCGTGACCGGTACTACTACTACTATATCTATATCTATTCGTATTGGTCATAAAATCTACGCTCACCACAGGCTTCGTATTAGGATTGAGTCGGTATATCCCGAAAGTACAGTGGCGCCATGGTTTCAAAATATCGTCACCCACGCAAATTTCTTCCGACCCAAACCATCTGGAATCCTGCAGGAACACCTGTTTTGGCGCATCCCTGCTATATCTTTATCAGGATATGATCAGTAGTTGGGTATCCCTGTCAACATTTCTGCACGGGAGGTTATAGTTTTCCAGATACAACACGACTTCAAATTTTTACTGAGGCTTTACTATAAATAGAACCATCGCTCATCAACATTTCAAAACGGTTGAAGAACTTTCACTCTTTAGGGCGGATGACTTCGTGCGAAAGGCCTCAGTATCGAATTGAAAAATTGAAAGAACTTCTAGTGTCAGTCTTGCAACTACGAAAGTTCGAAAGCCTCATGCTCCTATGCACCCGTTGCACTGTCCGAGGTGCACCATCCCGATATATTCACGTTCATCGATTAGTTGTTCAATTGTCCTCGTTGTAATTGATTTCGCGGTAACTGCAGATTGGTGGCGTCATGGCGCGAAAAGGGTTAACATGTGGTATATCAGATAGCCTCGGTAATAGCCTGTTACATTACTCGCGGTCCAATCATGGCAGTTCTGGTTCAATTCGTTGGATCGAATACGTACGATGTTATATCACGAGCGATTATCGCGTATAACTCCATCTTGTGAAACCTGCATATATCGGTCGCTGCGTTTGTCTATGTACACACGTATATGTGCACACGATACGATATACGATAGTTGCACATGCATGAAGTACGACAGCACGGGTATGCATCGGGCCATTGCATTTGGATTTCCATAATATCGATCGAACGTATAGGTAACGTTACATCCTCCTCTCCCCTCTCACTTCCGTAACACTGTATCCTCGTATACCCTCTCGTGTATAGATTTTGGGCAACGATGCAAAATCACCTGGTCCTGGCACCCTCTGTACGTTGGCAACGCTTGCCATAATCATCAGTCGTAGGGAGCTTTGCCTAGGTCGCGGAACGTCATGAAAGTCTTGAAGATCTGTCAACACGGTGAAATTTCACATAACGCATACGTCACTCACACACGACTTGTTACTTTACTTTTCCCTACCCCTTTCTCAACAGTTTCTCTTCATGGCGTTTCCATCGTTCTACCTTGACTCAGTCTCAAAATCATTGCCGAATGCTGCCACGTATACATATATCCGTTAGTTTCGCTATGTTGGCGAGTGAGCAGATTGCGTTTATTGATTTCCGATGGTTAACGCTCGTTCTCTGCACTAACGCCGCGTGCACTCACGACTCTGTCTCTCTCTCCCTCTCTCTCGTTGGGCGTGCTATACAGTGAGAATCGAGTTCGCGCACTCTTTCTCACTCTATCGGTATGTGTTATGTGGTCTATTGCGAATCACGAGAGAGGCTACGGTCCGAAGTATCCCCTATGTACTAACACGACCGAGAGCCTCTCAGTGAGCGGCGCCATGAGGAGCCTCTCTAACCGAAAGAGAGAGGGCGGGTCATCGACTTGATGTTTCTATCGGGGTGGTAAACTTGGAGCATTCGTATTGTCGCTCCTGTCACAGTGGTACCAGAAGGCAATGGCATGGATACAAGAGTTATGCTGCGCCGGTGGAATGGGAACTTGGGAACTGGGCACGTGTATGTAAGCTTTTGTGACGGTTTTGCACCTCTTCTGCACATCCAATAATAATAGTGATCCAGAGGTAAGTTTTTATTGGATATACCGATATAATATCGTCTAACGTTATAATAATAAGCTTGGATAATAAAAAGAATAATTATTAAATATTTACATGGAGCGAAAAATATCGAGGCAATGCCAGATCGATTGTTTCTGTCATCGTGATTTTATATCAAGAATAATAATAAATGGAGTACAAATAATTTTTGTAACATATAACATAGTGTTTACAAGTATCATCTTTCCATGGTAGCCTTATATTTTTGAAAGGAAAGGATGGGGCGGACTTCACCACGATTTAAGCGCTGGGGAATTTGTATCTCTGGGCGAGGTAAATATTGTAAACAAACTTGTTGGTAATGAAATATGGCTTCGCGGTAAGGAAGTGGAAAAAAAATGGAAGGAAAAATTTGCCGGCAGAGATAGCGGACGTAGGTTTCCGAGATAACAAATTCGAACAGTTTTGGTCTATTCGGGATGTCTAGGGACCAGTCTGATTATGTGTACCGCGAGAGCTGGGTCCAACGAGCGAAGCCACATCTGGACCGTCTCTCGTTTCTGGATTAAACTCGTTTGTACCTCTCGTTTCGCGTTCGAAAGGCCAAAATGTCCGAGCCACCAATACGACCGCACTCTTTATACAACTATGCCCGTCTATCACGTACATCTGCGATGGTAACGTGAGTACCGTATGCCGGAACAGTTTTAGTGACCAGGTCGGAGTTACCATCGGAGAAGCGTATTTACGTGCTATTTCACATGTTGAGCCAATATGCGTCCATCGGCGTACACGTGTCGTAGGAGGCGAGTGTGTTCGCATTGAAGGGATGCAGACGAGATATCCAGAAACGCGGTACACACGATATTGGTTCGCTTCCACGGAAAAAGAGAAGGATGGGAGAAAAAGTAAACGAGAAAGACCATAGAGTCAACCTAATTCGAGATAGTGACCGTTGCCCCTTGCTCTTTTTCTCTTTGCATTGGTAGACGTGCCCAAATCGGATTACCCTCTGTCGCTCCTCCATGTGAACCGGAAACATACTCACGGCGTTGTACGAATTCCGTGAACTTGATCAACCGATTTAACTTTTCAAACTCAACTTTTCGCAATAATTCAATAATTGTTCAATATTATATTTCGTACATCGATTGAAATATTTGATAACTAATAGGTTCAGTTAATGGAAGTAACATTATTAAAATAAGTTAACCGACGATTTTTATCGTCGCTCGTATAGAAATCCATTTATTTAGACCAAGTGGCATTACGGAGGAACATTTTTCCCGAGAAATTATGTTTTTCTACAACGTTGTATACATGTCAATCCAATTGACATTGAGATTTGGATTGAGAACAATATTTCATTCATAAGTTAATGGGCCAAGTGCATCCAGTATTTTAATTACCCATCTCATTATTCCAACCATTCTGTATCGATTAATCGTTCTGTAAAGAAACTTTGGTATCAAGGAAAAAGTGGTCAGACGACTTTACTCAGGATTTTTATTTCAATAAACATAAATCAATTTCTTATAAAACGTTGTTGTCGGGCTACCATACTACATTAACGATCGTTCAAGGGTGTTTGAAAGCTGATAAACCTGAACAGCTCACATACCGGTGAAATTAAAAAAAAATCATTTTTTTAAAGATTTATATTCTTTATACTGTTAAGAAGTTGAAAAAACATTTAAGCAATTTCCTCTTCGGTGCAAAGTTATAGCAATAAATGAAACCGAAAGTTTAAACGCTTTTTTGTATTCGAACCATAACTCAGTGAATTTTTAATATTTTCTAAGTTTTATTTTTATAATCCTTACTATTTTCTCTACACTCGGTCGAGGAGCTTTGTTAATTGTTTATAAATTATTAAATACGCATTTTTTTTAATTGTACACTAAAGTTTGAAGTATTGTCATTTTTATATTTTTGACAAAACAACAAATAATATCTTTTGGTCAGACTTTGGTATAACTACTGCATTTCTTTATCAGATTCCGCTTTATTTTTGCAAATTGGATAATTTTTAGTGAAGTTATGATTGCCGAGCAGAAGACACCGCGGTTTTCATCAGTCGTTCATTTCTATCTGTACAAAATAATGTTAATAATAAAAAAAATTATTTTTTTTACACTTGAAAAATCAATAAAAAAGTGAAATGGACAATTTAATTTTTTTTCACCATGCTATATTTATATAATAATAATTTTCAAATTCACTCGATTTTCAATGCGCGGAGATAGTTTTCAATGCGGACGATGTGAGTCCTTAAACCGGCCAACCATGTTAATGAAAGCAGGTGCACTCGTGGCTTAGGACGATTCTACCGACACAGAATAGTAAAACACCTTATCGCCATTTTTCACATTTGCAATAAACTTTACGCGCGTTACCTGTCATCATGCGCGGTTACACTTACCTACGCACATCCGCGTCTACGTCCTGTAAATCGTCAAGAAGCGCGTATCTAACTAAAAATGTTCCCCTGTGTGTTCAAATCTACTCAAGTTTACCTGTTGGCAAGTCCTCGTAATTGTAGTCGAGTAAGTAATTGTTCTCGATTTTAATGAACCTAATTGGATTTAAGGTAGTTCTCCAGCTAGGTTCAATACTGCAGAAAGATTTGGAATTCAGGATTTCAATAAATAAAATGATGCCCGATTTATTAAAAAAAATCGA
>JAPYZU010003181.1:0-21207 GCA_030523005.1 Tryphoninae sp. B BG-2022a
TTTGAATTTTGTAAATCGAAAGATGTGTCGTGGTAATACATTTTTCATTTTTAATTCTTATTTTTTATTCTTGTAAATGTATAGCTGCGTCGGTTGGATCAATTTGTAACGTTGGTGGGTTGAGTTATGAAACTTGAAAATTTAATATGAATTGCAGCCAGCTTATTTTGAAAAAAAAAATTGAGTTAAGTTATCAAATTTGAAAATTTTATACGAATATCTGTCAACTTGTTTTGGATTGAGAAATATTTTTGAATTTTGTAAATCGAAAGATGTGTCGTTTTGCTTAATTTTCAACGCCGGCAGATCTCGAACCGTAGGACCTGGCAACGATGCAACTACTACTATATATTGCTACAATGTCTTAATGATTTTTATGGTTTTTAAGTAACATCTTCGAGGTTTTGAAGTAGATAAATCAAGTGCTAAATATTTTTAAGTTCATAACTTATGTTTTCGTTTTCTAATTTAACTTTTCGTTTTTGTAATTTAACAACATGTTAGTAGGAACTTTCTTTTTGCATCGGAAATGTTCCTGGGATTGATTACACATCCTAAAACACAGTGCCAATAATATATTTCTGTACACACAGTATGAATTCAGTGAATATTAATGATAAATAACGAATATTATAATAAATAATTTTTTTCGCATCGTTCGCTTCCATTAATCATCTGTCGAATATTGCAATTTTAAAATTCAGTCACCTGACCCCTGGAAAATAACACGGGGCCAAAATTTGTGCTAGTCTTATTTCGTATAAATTTATATATCTTTTTATTGACATTAAATAATATTTGTAATTTCGGACCGCAGGTAGCATTAAGGCGCCAGCAAGCACAGGAAGAGAGCGAAGCGCGGGAGCTGGGTCTGCAATTGCAGTACAACAATGGGAATTGTGCAACTGGGCCCGTTATGCCAACGAGTTCTTCCTCGTCTGCAGGAGCTCCGGCTCCAACTTCAACCGGAAGTTCGCCACCTCCTCATCAAAGCCACGGTCTCGCGAGTCCTGGAGGTCTTGGTGGTATTCCAGCGGCGGTTGCCGCAGCCGCGGCAGCTGCCCAGATCCAGAGTCAGCTACAGCAACATCAGCAACCCGACTGTGCAGGTCTTCTGCAACGAATGCAGAGGGTCCCTCAGGATGACTATCGATTACCGAAGATCGAGAAGAATGACAGTGGTAGCGGAGTCACAGGTCAGTCGAGTGCATTTTCAATTGAGTATTAACCGTCGCTAAAGTCTCCTTTCGACAAAGGAAAATTGTCAATTCATCGAATCGATTGTATCTCATTCTTCATTCCCGAAGGACAAAGAACAGTCTTTATTTACACCACGATTGAAGAGAAGGGAAAGGTTTGACGTTTCCACGAAGTTATCTTCTTCAGGATAGCCAATTAGGTGCTTGAAGGACTCACCTCTTATGAAGATGATAAAATCAACTTTCTCACATCGGAACTTTAAATGGATTTTTCTCGCAGCCGACTGAACAGAATCGATTATAATTTCGCCACGCGTTAGAGAATAATGGCACGGAGAAGATCCAGCAATTACTTCATCCTAATCGTTGGAAAATAATTAGGTTTTTTGGTAAAAATACGATAAAGTTATGGCGAGAGTGTCTCTGCCGCCTCGAAACTTCTAAGGCATGTATCTCGGTGACGTTTCTCGTAAATTCAATGAGATTTGAACAGTTCGAGTAGAATTCTGGCACGAAAATGGCCCCACTCTTATTTTTCCATTCTGTGAATTCGTGCTCGAGATAGATGGGTTCAAAGTTTTTTGAGGTTATGTATCGTCACTTCCCCGGTAGATAATTAAGCTAAAAGCCAATTTTACGAACGATTAATGTATACAATACGATGGAAGATCGAAAGCTCATTCCAATGGTCAGAACATCGATGAAGATGGTACATATCGTTGGCAAACGATGTAGAAAGCCTCGTTAAATACCCACCTAGAGGATTATTGAGGTAGCCCATACCGCCGTGTATTAAACGTGCTTGTATAAGTGTTCACTTGGTGGCAGCACGCGCCAGTACCTTGTTATTGCACACCCGGTCCTTATTATACATATGCTTTATGCTTGTACTCCTTGGACAAACTATACCCAAGTGAAACTCACCATTATGGCACAACTATGGGAAGTGCCTAATATTATACCTTGAGAGTATTACACTCGGGTTTGTATAGTGGCCATGGTATAATGGTTAAAATCTGGAGAAAAGGGGGAAGCGGCTGTTGAGAGTTTGGTTGAGAAAGCTGGTGAAGAAAAGGGGTGCGTGCGCCCGTATCAAAGTGGTTTTATACATAACCACTATACATACGTAGTTCTGTTCTTTGCACTACACCATGACGTATAGTGAAGTACAAATGGCGCGAGCCAGGCGATACTTGCATACGCGTATGTTCTTATATTCTTGGTTTCTACTATTGTACCATGATCTCACCTGCCCTGAAGACTAGACCAGTTGCCTTCTCCAACCTTAATGTTGACGAAGCCAACCAGTTGATCTGTAAGCATGTAAAATGGCACTGATAAATGATTCCGCTGGTTGAGTGGCGCACTAATTGTAAGAAGCTTGCCTTCGGCCATTATCTCCTCACATTACTCTGGTGGCCATCTGACGGTCATGTGATAAAAAAAAGTATCATGCTCGAATTTTTGTTAAGAAAATAGCAGTCAGGCATTTATGTCTTCATCGCTCTGCCAGGCTTCTAGACCAGGTTTTTTCGTTAATCAAAGATAGAGCAAATTACAACAATTCTTAGTTCGGTAGAATGTTTCTTAGGACGCCATCTATCGATTGCTTCACGAACTATGTCCGCTAGGCCGCCACCTATCGGATCACGAGTGCTGCCTAGAGCGCCATCTATCAGGGCATAGCTGAAACTTTTTCTAATCGAATATTATTTTGAAAAAGTTATAAATTGTTTGATAAACAAAAAACAATAATCCTTCAATTATGTCCCTCTAAAGATTAAAAATGCTTGAAATTTTATTTATTAGGGGCTTAAATATTCGCTTAACGAATCCAATAATAGTCTAACAGCACTGTTTTTCTTAAAGGACGATATTTTACGTTGAATTATATATTTATATATATCGAATGCACCAGCCATAAGAATGCAGCATTCTTACGAGAACCCTGTTATTTTTGTCGCGTGCGTCGCCACGCACCCGGGTGAACTTAAATACTCGAAAAGCCACCGTATACTTAACGACCACTACACACCGAATTAGGGTCTGACGTACAATTATTATAATAGAAAACGTATTTACAATGTGTTTGCACGTAATAACGTGCGTTTAGCTAAATGAACTTATTTCCTATTGACCCTTGGCCCTCTTCTCACCCTTCGAGCAAGCTAAACCAAGGGTCTTGTAAATGCATATACACGCGCATTACACGAGTCCTATACACGCAACAGAATCCAACACTCGCCCCACGTATTCTTCGCTCGGGGTTGCAGCACTCGACCTCTCGTTAAAAAAGATGGCGCGATTTTTTTTCACCATGCTACGGGCATTATTATCCTGTAGCAATTATCCATGCTTCGCGTTTAAGTGTTTCCACGATGATTGCTCTTTTTCTTCTACCGTTAAAAGGCGATTGGGGCTGGTCACTCACCCTCGTATCAGGAAGTGTGCACATCTACGTTGCTGTTTTGGTCACCCAATTTTACATGCCTACCCACCTTTTCTTTATGGGACAAAGACATCAGCACTAAAAGTCTTTGTTCCATTGTTTCACTTGATTAAAAACAACTCGATGATTGAGATTAATTATATCTTCGATCAAAATTCAGTTTCCCAATTGGGATAGTTTGAACGCAGTCTGTCCATCGAACGGAAACAAAAATTATGTACGTGTATAAGAATAAAAGTAAACAAAGACATCGACACCAAAAATCTTTGTTCCATTTTTCACTTGATTAAAAACAACTCGATGATTGAGATTAATTACATCTTCGATCTAAATTAAGTTTCCCAATTGGGATCATCAACGCAGTCTGCCCATCGAACAGAAACAGAAATTATGTACGTGTATAAGAACAAAAGTAAACAAAGACATCAACACTAAAAATCTTTGTTCCATTGTTTCACTTGATTAAAAACAACTCGATGATTGAGATTAATTACATCTCCGGTCTAAATTAAGTTTCCCAATTGGGATCACCTGAACTCAGTATGTCCATCGAACGGAAACAAAAATTATGTACGTGTATAAGAATAAAGGTAACGCTTATGTATATGCACACGATGCGGTACATATAGTATAGAATAGCAGTATAGAGCGACAGGAGCGGGACTTCTAGGGAAAACTTAACTCGAGAAGTTTAGCAGTAATTGAATTTCTCGGGCCACTGCCTCATGGCTGCAGGGACGAACCCTCTCCCCGGCTGAGGAGTGAGACGATCTCTTTCACCCTCGCTGCTTCTCGCTATAGTACACGTATGTGTCTGTGCCTTGTGTATAGTGGTTGGGTTTGGGCACCCTCGATCCCTCCGTCGCATGTATACGTTATTTATTCGCTATGATATATTTAGAGATCTGATCGTGGTCACGAAGAATTAAGAGTATCTTTTTTTTTCATCCTCTGGTTAGTTTAGAATGATACGGTGCGGTTAGGACATAGTAATTATCAAAATAATTGGACAAAGTATCGGTAAATATTTACCGAAAATGCGGGTTGCTTAATAGTAAGGAAGTATCCGAGTAGAATTGGGCTTGAGCTGGGAAATTAAAATGGGAATTGAACTGTCTGAAATTCGAATTCCCTTTTGGAGTGCAAATTTGACCTTGAATTCGACTTTGAACATGAGTTGGACCATTCTTTAACTCGTCCACAAGCCAGTTTAAGACGTGTAATTTCGAACTTAAGTCTAAAATATCGGTTAAATATTGAGTTTCGAAACTTAACTTACGTTCGTAATTGAGTTTGTCTTATCTAGATCGTTGTACATTAAGCTTCGATTTAATTTCTAACTCTAAAACGCGTCCATCAAAGATACGAAATTAGAACTTAACTTCGTACGTAAGTTCGAATTCAAATGAAACTTAAAATCAAGTAAAAACATAAATTTAAAGAAACTTCACTTGGTCCTAACGACTTTCGGTTTGATCCGTTCGAAATATTGTCAAATTATTTTTATGAACGATTGTCATAGTAGTCTCAAATCTACAATCATTCAAAATCGAATCATGTATCGTCGATGAGTCAAAGATTGTAAGTTCAGGCACAGACCCTTAAAAGTTATGCTTGGTCGAAAGTATCTCGTTATAAAGACCTTCGTGCCTCTTTGCCTATCGTTTTTCTTTGCTCTTTCATTATACAGAACTACAACCTGAACTCTTTGTAGACATACATGGTATATGGGATTCGTATACTTCAAAGTTTTGTACACGTGTCACTGGGAAGTACAGTGATATGAGAAGGTTGGTTCACTTGAACCTTACCGTGTACCGCACTACACACCACCACTGTGTATACTGTACATACACGAACATCTTATCTTTCCATCCTCTTTCAAAGACCTCTTTGGCTGCTCATGCAGGATGCTTTAGACCCTCTTTTACAATCACAACCACAACGACGAATGCGACCCACGGAGACTATTATCCTACCATCTCATCCTCTCTCCTCCGCGTCTTTTCTTTTTTTCCTTCTCTTTTTTTTCCACACGTTTGAAAACCCGTCTCGCGTAATTTCGTCGTCAGCTCTTTTGTGACGTTCTGCGGTGTTTGGAGACTTTTATTTAGGATGCTATTGTTTACAAGTTATGTTTTTCTTTATATCCAAGTGTATTTTTGAATACTATGGGATTTTACGTTATGGTTAGTTTAATTGGAAAGGCGCTTTTCTTTTCTTATCTCGTCGTGTTTGAGGTTTCATTCGAACACTAGGTACATGGATGGTGCTCATATGTTCATTTCGATTTTCTTTTAGTATTTTCCGTGAATTTCCCAAATTTTCTGAATCCCTGAGTTCAGTTTTTCAAATAATATGAAACTGCAGGAAAAATGATGAAATAAATTTCATCCGCACAGAGTGGGATTCGAACCCTGAACCTCTGGCGTGGGAGTCCAGTGTCTATCCGACTAGGCTACTAGAGCCCTCATTAGTTGCTGTACTAAAATACGTTCATGTATACTGTTTATTTTACCATATGTTCGAAAATTCCATCGCACTTAAATTGTACCCACGTCTTTTCTTCGTTCTGTCCTCGACAAGCGACGGGCGACCGCGCGGAGGACTGAACATTCAAGCACCGGTGAGACCAGTGCGGAGAACTGCTTCTTCCTTCCAACGTCTTGGCACGA
This sequence comes from Tryphoninae sp. B BG-2022a, assembly GCA_030523005.1. Taxonomy (NCBI): domain Eukaryota; kingdom Metazoa; phylum Arthropoda; class Insecta; order Hymenoptera; family Ichneumonidae; species Tryphoninae sp. B BG-2022a. Next base: position 6,324 of record JAPYZU010003181.1, read on the forward strand.
TATATAGAGCCGTGCTAAGAAACTTTGTCCCAGCGGCCTGTACGCTTCCGTCTCTGTCCACGACACCACAGGAAATTATTTCACTCTCAGATGTAATGTATAGTATATTGTCGTCGTTTCTATATAATATAGCCGGTGACTATACGTACGTAGTAAAGTAATGTATTATATACAGTACACTGGATCTTATACACGAAACTGGCAATGAGTAAAAGAGAACGGGGGTGGTGAGGATCATGGGGTGGAGAGGAGGTTGAAATACCTCCACTTTCAAAGGGACTATTCAATTGAGTCTCGCAATACGCTTCACCGGTTATAATTTAAAGGGAGTACGTGAATTTCGTTGCTTCATATACATACATATATATGTATATATATATATAATATTTTATCGCGCCCCAAGCATCGATCGGCCTCGTGAAACCAAATCGAATTGACGGTTAATTTATTCCTATTTTGTATTCGCATCGCCAACTCTCCGTTCAAAGGCATTTTTAAATTCCAGCAAATATGGATATACAATTAAGAATTGACTGATAAAAAACGCACAGGTTATAATTTACGTCTGTGGCGGATCGAAAGTAGGGATTTTCTTTATTTTTCGATACTTATCCATTTTTTGTTTGATAGTGATATGGGCTTGCCGCTGCTGTTGAGTCTATTATAATTAGGACGACCTTTGGAATTTGCTCAAAATTATTTTCGAAGAATTATTTTTGCATTCGTGAATATTTGATTTGTTTTTTATACTTTTGTAATGTAGTCTTTGTAAATTGTATTTGTGATGGAGATGTGTGATGTAAAGCGACGCGCTCCGGCTTTACACCGGTGTAATTTAGAATTAAAAAAGAAGTGACAAATGCGAAGTTATTGCCTTTGATTATAGAATTTCTTTATAAACGATGTTTGTAGTTGACTTTTCGTTACACGATACGAACAAATTTTGTTTGAAAGTGACGATCGAAAGATCTATGTATAGAGCTATCCGTAGGAAAAGCCTCAACGCTTAGGTCTAAACTATGAAACCTAGACAGGAGGAAACCGCACTGTGAGTTACGGAAATGGTACAAAATTCGTGGATAGTAAAACTTTCGTTTTTAGCCAGATGTGGCGCTGAACACAGCAACATCTATCGCAAGAATACGACTTTCCTGAAATTTAGGGAGAGTGATAGGGGAGAGCGGGGTAATGGGAGCCTGAGGGTAATGAGAACTCTTGTAAAAAAGGTACTTAGAACTGCTCGATGTGTTTCGAAACAACCCAAATGCCTACCTTAAACTTCGCTCATGTCATACAACTGTCGATAGCGGCTTCAGTGACACAAATATAGCGGCGACGACCAAAAAACTATTTTGCGTCCTTTCGTTATAAGAAAAATATTTTTCTCAGAATGAAAATAAATATCTAAAGTTTTCTTATTTAATTGTTTTTCGAGGTTATTTAGTAGCTTGGTTCGTGCACTTTGGTTTGGACATAGAAAACATAGGTTACAACTTAATTTGTGTATATTATTATGTTTAATTGAAAAGGCTCCCGGTCGGGGTAATGGGAGCCACAGGGGCTTTGACTCTCATTACCACAATTCGAATGTCAACGCTTATTTTTATTTTCAAATTTTACTATACCGTGCGAGGCATGCTTACATAGGGGATAGCTAGAAGGGTTGACACAGAGATAAGTTGAAACAATGTCAACGTCTCGGAAAAAATCAAAAAGAAACCTTATTAAGTTTCGGTATGTTAATTCATCTTCTAATTACACTTTAACAATGCAATATGTGTTCAATGTTCATGTTTGTTATCATTAAAATTTACTTAAAAATTATTTAATTTGTCAAGTTTAGGGCGACATCGCCGATTTCACACATGGTTAGTGCATAGCTCCCATTATCCGCCATGTCGGATAATGAAATGTCAAAATGTTAGGTTAGTACACGGTCTTACATACAGGTCTTGCAACTCTCAGGAGTGGGGGTGACTCGCTTGTTCCAGCAGTTTTTGGAAGTTCACGGTTTGCCCCATGCGACACTGCAATCGAGTGCCGATTGGGTTGCGCAAGGACGCTATTAACTTGACTAGCAAAAAATAAAAACAATATTATTGTCGGTAAATCTTGAAGATTATTAAATTTAATATCGCACAAGATTAATATGAGCCGAGAAAATGTTGAACGTAAATGGAGAAAAAAGTTGCACAGAGCCAACGAAAACGATGATTATGAGGTTATGTCATGTCGACACTCGGTAGCAGCGCCACAGGTGGCGATAGAGAGAACTCGATTTTTCTGCTTTAATATGCGAGTCATTTAGCCTTTCCTCACCCCCGGGAGTTGACTAACCTGTATATAAGACCGTGGGTTAATTACAACCTGCTGGAATGGAGACACTACCATTGGTCAGTTACGAACTCCTGAGGCGACACGAGCGACGAAATATGGAACCCTTCGATGTACTACTTGTTGGAACGCTTTTTCTGGTCCCTTCAAAAATGGGAGTTGAGAATCCTTTCCTCTAGTCTCCCTGCTATGTAGAGAAGATAGTAAGATTATGAGGAACGTTAGCAGTGTGTTGGCAAACCTGGGTACCTTTCTCTGCCTACTTGTAGAATATAAACAAGAAGCAAAAATGACGTATCTCGCGACTAGTTCGGATGCGCATACCCATGAGAGAAAAAGGCGCTGATACGTCTCTTTTTGACTCCAGAGTTCACCGTAAATTTCCACACTATTTGCCGAGATTAGACTTTTGCTAAAGTGCGCACCAGGGTTGCAAGGATTGGGTTAGGTATAGAAAAAAGAGACAGTAGACTGGAGCGATGTTTGCCTATAGTTGCCCAACGGACTCGACCGAGCAAACGGACTGAAGTTGGCCGCGCATACACCTAACTCTGACGTTTGCCACTCTGTAAAGCATACCTCGTTTTTTTTCCTCCAATATCTGTCTTTCCTCGACGTTTACGTTCACGAACTTCTATCTTCATAGCACAGTGTGCACAAAATTATTATCGGTAATGCGCGTCACGTAACGTGTTTCACCGCTCACCGTTGTCGGGATAAATAATTCTTACGGAATTCTGGTTGTTTGCTCACTTAGACGATATTACTTATCCATTAATTTATATACTGCTGAATGTTGCATATTTTTAAATTATAATAGATTTCAAAATACTTATCTCAGTGTTGCATATGGGTGAAATGTATGGAAGACTCTTTTGTAGGTTAGGTTTGCACTTGTTTGTATTACCCGCCAAAAACTTCGATATATTGAACAGTGCACAAGATAGGTGTCATGCATACCAACCGTAAGTTGAAACATGTTGAGTGACGCGTGTTGAAACATTAATATACCTGATATACGATATATTAATAGTCGTTATTTATTCGTACGGTTAGAAAAATTTTATGCAAATGTAAATTATAATAAGCTAATGTAAATTACATTTACATTTCTAAATAGAAATTTGAGATTCACTGACGTGAATTAGATAAAAAATAAACGAACGAAATTGTATTTACACGCATACTTATATTTCAGTTGGACAATAGAGTAGGAAAAAAAATGGAAAAACTCGCGCAATTTTTCTATTAAATGTAAAGATGTATTTATCCATTTGAGAAAAATTAATTAATTTTTTCGTTCCGAGAAAAATTGCAGTGACCCCATTTCTCACGAAATATAATATTTTACATCCGATCTTGTCGAAGACTAAACGTTGTGGAAAAATCCACGTAAAATCCTTGGTTCGGTGTACCTGAAAGACTGTTCCATTGGAATCCTTAGAGAGTATCTGCTGCTGAAAAAGAAAACAAAAAACAGCTCGAACTCGTCGGAAAGAAAGTAAATATCAAATATTGTGCGTATCGCGAAGGCTTCGGAACGCGAAAGATATAATCAAAGCCGCTGGGCTTCGATAGCGCTCCGATTTTTTAATTATTCTGATCTCGTCCCTTGTACTTAGTTGGCATCCCCCTCGACGCCCTATCCGACCTTATGAATACGCCCTTCTTATTTTAAACAAGATTTTCATCAAGCCTACTTAGGTAGTTTTATATCGTATATCGTACAGGAAGTGGGAGGTGAACAGTCTTACTGGATTTATTATTATTAATAAGAACATATATACATTAAAATAGAAATTAGGGAAAGGGTTTGTGTGAAATTAAACACTGGGAGATGATAAGAAGGCCTAGAAGGCTTTGAAATTAAGATATTGAGAGGAATTATGAAATTGAAGGGAGATCGGGGTCAATTGCATCACATTCAATTTTTTGTAATAAAACAATACAGTCGCGGTCCAATAATTTTTTAGCTCCGACACGATGCACAATTGACCCCGAGCTCGCCCATCCAAGATGGGATGAGGCCAACGTTCCATTTGACCATTCGTGTCGCATTCTTGATTTTTATTTTTCCGATAGCGTTCGATGCGTGAACGAAGCTGCGATCAATGAACATGATTGGTGAAAAAAACGTGAAGGCGGATGTGGAAAGAGAAAACGTTGAAAAAATAAACAAAACAAAAGTGAATCGTATCGGGTATGTGGAAGCAGAGATTGGGGGGTGGGTGTTCGTGATGGAACGAGCGAACGCTTCAGAAGTAGTGAAAGACATCGAGTGCGAGGTGGGAGGTGAAGGGAACGATGTCGAAGCAGAGTCAACCGTTTACGAGGCATAAACGCCAAAACAAAAGGCGAGCTCGGCGCGAAACAATTAAAAACCTTTTGCTCGATCGCTTTTACATCCCCTCGTCGTCATCGTCGTCGTCGTCCTCGTCACACTTCTGTCTTCGTTCTACCCCGTCTCTGGCTCCCTCTGCTATTCAAGTCTATCCCACTCCCTTGTGTGTTATCCGTGAGACCAGAGTTGTGTTTACACACACCAGCGCCACTTTGCCACATGCTTGCAGACAGCGCAGTGTTAAAGATCGCGGTTGGTCTCGGGTGGGGGAGAGATCGCTGCAAAACGCGCTTTGCAAAATCTCCGAAACGGCACAACGGATCCTCGTAACGTTTAGATCATCCTCTTTCTGCCACGATTCTTCAGCAGCTGAGTTAAATTCATTGCAATCGGTCCAGCCGACCCGGAGTATTCGCGAATCAAACTTTCGAGGTGGTGACCGGAGTGTGCAATGAGATGGCGTCAGCTATAACGGGCGATCTAACCTACGAAAAGTAAAACACGCTAATCAATGTCGAACACTGCGGCAGATCGATACTCATAGTCGCGTAGCACTCGTTTCGAGCGAATCAAAGTACAATATGTACAACGAAAATCAAATTAATCAGGATTCTAATTTAAAAAGACGTAATCAATAAGATCGACCAAAGCAATCAGATTTTTATGAAAATTGTTACGGAACATTCCTACAGCCTCCGATTTAAGATTCCGAGAAAAAATGGGAAAAATAAAAAATGGTGGATTAAAAATGGCCGCTCGAAAGCCAAAAAGTGACTGGATTCGATTCGATCGCGATTCAGCAAATCCGGTACGCGAGAACCGGTTTATCGTTCCTTCCCTTGTTCTTTTCTTTGCAGCTCGATCGCGCCTTTTCTTTCAGCGAAAAAGAGGGAAGAAAAAAACGTGTGGCTTTTTTCTTTATCGGTTTTAGGTTAGGTTCTCCCCTCTTCTCTCCCTCTCTCGCCACAGCTAGAATCACGCTACGACCATCCACTACGAAACAAGCTACGAGTTTTTCTTCAACCCCTTTTTTTCTTCAACAAGAGTCGAGTCGCCCACCCCCGTCACTGATGGTTATGCGCGGGTTCGTGGACACGAACAAAGACCGAATCGGCGACGATTTAATGACTGATCGTGCGCTGTTGCTCTTGCTCTGTGCGTTTTCACCGCTTGCTTTTTTTTCTTCTCTCTCTTTCTCTGCCGCACCGTTGGATCGCCCAAACTCATTCGACAAAATCTCGTTTTAACTTCTATACCAACCTGCTTTCCTCTCTTTGGGACTCACCTTAGCTTCTTTCTTCGAATTTTACTGATGCTTCGTATTACCGCATTTATTCAACCAGCAGACTGTGCCCCGTTGGCACATCGCTGGCCGTTTTGTCATGCGCCAAATCGACGTTTGTTTTCGATCATACCGTTTGGATAGTTCGAGATGCAATCTACACGGTTCGCCTTACCATACTCAACCGGTCCCATTCTTTTCCCTCCCACACTTTTTCTTCATTTACATTCTCGCTCTGTTTCTCCAGCTTATACTTGACTTTTCCATTTGTTTCCCTCAACGCGACCAACCAGTCTTCATTGTTTTCATCATTATACAACCGCGCCTTGACGAATGTGTACGTTGACATTGTCGGTGCGTACAAAATGGAGTCTGCATGAACAATGTTTACTTTATTTTAATCTACTTGAATTGATATTGATGGACTGTACCTGACCTTGGTTGACTTTACGTATACTTATCTTACTTCAATTGACTTTAGCCGACCTTGTCCGACCTTATATGTCCTCGACTCCTCCTTGATCGTATTTCATTTTATTTGACCTTCCCCGTTTGCAAATATCCTTACGTGATCTTATTTAGCTTCACTCGATCTTCCTCTGACGTTGCTTGACCTTACATGTCCTCGACATGCCTGATCCTATTTCACGTTACTCGATCTTCCTCGACTGTAAATATCCTTATTGGGATTTTCCTCAACTGGACTCGACCTTACTTGAATTATCCATCTCTTTGTATATTATCTAGGAACGTGGTCTCGATAAAATTGATGACCTCATGATTCCTGTCGCGCCTTACTTCAACCCCGCAAAAATCCGATGTCGCAACTGTATTCGTTCGTTCGGCGATGTGGAACAAAAAGAAGTGTCCATGTAGAAAAGCACGTGGATGGGATGTCACGAGGGTAAAGGGTTGTGTATACCTCTGTAAATATGAATGCATAAGCATCATCCTATGCGTACAGCTGTACAACCGGTGGTACGTATACGCACCACCAGTAGACTGAAAGTGGAATTGAGTGGTGAAGAGAGGGGTTTCGGTTGGGAAGGAGTGGGGCAGAAAGGAGGGGGTTTCGGAGAGGAGTGGTTGTGGGAAGGCCTAAACCTAATTTATAGCTATGTTTCGTGTCCTGCACAGAGTAGCCCTGCGCCAAGCAGAATCTGCTCACCACTCCTGCTCCTGGTGTGTCTCCTATTGCTGCTTCTATTCTCCACTCTATTATACTACTCTGTGCAATAGCCGGAGAAACGCGACGGCAGCCCTACGTAGCCCAACGCCGGAAGCTCCCGATATCTATATGCCATTCTAAATTATTCGGCATTGTCCTCGGTTGATTCCATTGTCCGCGTCTGTCTCCACCGTGTCTCCCTCTCCTCTATCAGAGAGGATATGCGCCGTACCATAAACCGCGCGGGGGCAACCATCCTCGGTCCCTGTAGACCTACGGGGACGTGAGAGTCATGGGGTGAGTAGGTGAGGGGCGAGAGAACGAAGTGGGGAAGGTATGCACCCTTCACACTGTACTGTAACTGCGTTATATGCTCGTAAATATCACTATTGATATATTTCGCGATCGCGAATCTCTGATGACAAAACATGTCCTTGGATTTGTCCTGATCTTCGTTCGAAAAACGAAAAATGACTTGTAGGCAACATAATACACTGGATTTTTGTTGTTTTTGTTTAGGTTATATTTGATCTTGAGCATGCGCAATAGATTCGGATAGATTGCGCATGGGTGTTTCGTATTAAGAAGATGAATGTCTAAAAATGTGTGCCAACTCGTTGTCCAACCTTTGGCTCGCGTTCGTCGCGGATAGTCGAGAGCGGGGTCATTTGCATCAGTGAGTAAATCGGGTGTTTTGGATGGAAAAGAGTGGGAAAACGATGCGTTTGACCACAGTCCATCCCATTACGACCAACTTATATACGACTGTATATTGATAGAAGACTCAGTTTTTCTTTTATATCTGGATTTTCCTCTCTCGCATTGTTGTCGATGACCCGTACATATCATTTCGACCACCTTTGAATCCATGCATTTTAAATTCTGCTGCAAATTTGATATATTACACTACTTCACTAAAAATATTTTTGTGAATGTTTCAATTTTTTTTACCCAACCGAAATAAAGTTATGAATATTGAAAAAAAAACGTCTTTCTTTTGTTCAACTTTCAATTTTTAAACGGTCATAACTTTTTCCAAAATTGGTTAATCGAGATGTTTTTTATTGCTAATTTTTCGCTTTTACACGTGCTTTGCTGAAAAAAAGGTAAAAAACAGATATTCAAGTCATACTTTATGAAATTTTTCTTTTTTTAGAGAAAAATTTCAATTTCTCAAAAACTCCATTTTTGATTTTTGATTTTCATTTTTTTTTAATACACTTTGATTTATTCTGAATTTAATGCCGCAAGATTCATAGTAAACAGGCATCTTTATCTATTTTTTTCGATAGATTATGTATATATATAATGTTTTTTTCATATGTTCGTGTATAGTCTCCATGAAATACTCCTCTTTTATCGTAGTACATAATAGAGCTGTGACGGGAATAAAGAATCTGTCTCGACGAGCGATGGGAGTTAGAGTGCACGTCTCGTTCGTTTCATATTGGCAATGATCGGTCGCGAATAATAATCATAATACATTTATGAATTACCGTGACGGGGTACATTTTTCGATCCTTTTTATAGGCACTGTATGGTATTTTTTTTCTTGAAGCCTTTCAATATCTCGATAAAAATACACACACACACACACACACACACATACACCTATATATATATATATATATATATATATATATATATATATTCCGAGTATATAAATACACATATGCATACGTATATGTATATTTAAATTTAAATGATATATCCGTATATAGGGGAAGGTGGTCTAAAATGATCCCCCTAAGGGAAAACAGTTATAAAACGAGTGCATGCAGCTTTTTTTCGTAAATTTAAAACATTTGAGGGGTAGCTATTCGATCAAACTGCAAACTTCGTAAGCGTTGAATCGCATAAGCTATTAGAAATAATTTTTATTAATGTTTTCGTGAAAGTCTACCAAAGAATCATTTTGTATACCTCCGTGTCCAAAATGATTGCCCCGGGTCCCCCACTATTCAAAATTTAAGCAAGAAATTAAACATTTAATAATTTTTTTTTGTTAATTTTATTATTGACTCAGTCCAGGCAATAAATTGAAACGATTCTGTCTTAATAATCAAACGGTAAATTCTTAATTCTCGTAAATCTCTATAACATTAATAACAATTTTATAGCATTATTGATGTTTCACTTAACTTCATACTTCGTATTAATACTTCATATCAAAGCAGCTAAACAATATTTATTAAAAGTTCACTGAACACGATTGGACGTAGGTAGGCAAGGGGTAAAATGATCCTAGGATCGGTTTGCCCACCCTATGAAGGGATCGTTTTGCCCTCAATGCCTTATTAACGAAAAACATCAAAACATAACCTATGTTTTTCAAATACTGTAACGAAGGGCGATTAATTCCGTTGTTTATTGATGTCAGAAACTGAGACAAACATTTAATAATTTTTTTGTGTTAATTTTTTTAATAATTCACGATAAAAACTTTCCCCTTGCAAATAACGCCACGATACTAACAGAGACTGTATATCTCAGCCGTAAGAACACGAAGTTCATTTAAAATATTCTAGATGGCGATATTAAGTCGGTATAACAGCGGGGGATCGTTTTACCCCGAGGGATCGTTTTGTACCACCTTCCCCTATACATTTCTCGTCTGCTGGCGCTATAGATTATGCTGAATCGAGAAAGTACAAAATGATCGTATCGTGGAACGAACGAGGTAAAATACATCTCCACCCGTGTAGCATGTAAAATTCTTTTGGCTTTTGTCTCCATACACCGTAGTCGGAATGCAATATCGCCAGAGTGCCCCATCTGATGCACGTAGTACATCAGTTATTATACTACAATTCCGAGGAATTCCGTGGGGCCTATAGAAGCGTCTATAGGGACTGGATGAAACGACGTGTCGATGTAATTTAATCGAAACACTATAGCAATACAGATACTGCTAAAATTGGCGCGGCAATTTTCATAAATTATATCCCCCTTTATATTATCCAACGTATAATAGGAAAGCTCATACGCCAAATGAAAATTGTATGAAAATATTAAAACGTTATTGAACGTGGTGGATCATCTAATTTTTGAACTCGAAAAGTCCCCTCGAAGAAACTTCATCGACCAAACTTAATAATGTGTTATTATATTTTTAGATAAAAATATTTGAAAAAAAAATGTTTTTTAAATTAAAATATTGAAATATTGAATAGTAAAATTATTGTATAATATAAACATATATTATTTTTGTTTTCGCACTTTGGCGCGACAGAAGACGTCTAGGGGATGAAAATAAATCTAAACAATGAAATTAGGTTATATTTGTTGGATCGTTGAAGTTTGTCTTACATACAAATATTGAAATGGTTTAAAATTGTTATTATTGCACCAGCAGTGAAAATATTACGACGAAAAATGTTAATTGAAAATACAATTTTAATGTATTTGTTAAATTCAAATTTTCGACTATCTATTTATTTTTAAATAGAACAATTCCATCAGTACCGAAAAAATTTCGTAGTAAAAAAGCAAACAAAAAAAATAAATTAAAATTCACTATCTTTACATAAAAATACTTTAGATAAAAATAAACAATTTAGTAGTAAAAATATAAACAGAAAGAAAATAAATTAAAAAACATTATTTTTAGATGAAAATACTTTAGATAAAAAGAAACAATTTGGTAGTAAAAATATAAATAGAGAAAAATAAATTAAAATATATTATTTTTAGATGAAAATACTTTAGATAAAAATAAACAATTTGGTAGTAAAAATATAAATAGAGAAAAATAAATTAAAATATATTATTTTTAGATGAAAATACTTTAGATAAAAGTAAACAAATTCGCAGTAAAAATATAAACAGAAAAAATAAATTAAAAAACATTATTTTTAGATAAAAATATTGGAGTGTATGTTTTTAAAAAATTGGAATTATTATTCGGGTTTAAGTATCATCACTGACCCCAAGGGAGGCTACAATAATGAGATCTAGTCTAACTATATCGTAGGAAATATATATCTCGTAGAAACACAGGAAATTTGCGACGTCTGTTTCTCGATATTATGAGACTATACTCATTCGTATATTTGTCTATATATATATATGCGTTTGTACGTGCAGGCATATAACCATCGAGGGTAAAAGTCAGAGGATGTAGGGGTGTCGTAACAACCCCCGAGGGTCTCTAGGGGTCGAGTAACATTCCTGACATTTTAGCAGCATTCGCGCACGTACGACGTGAATGTAAGAGTATTTAATTCGCAGCGTTGAATTATACTTCTGTTTCCTCCACATCTTTTTTATTGCACTTTAAACGACGTTTTGGTTATTGCATAAATTTCATGGTTATTATTATACGACGACCGTTTCATCGTTTAATCCTCGATCCTCGTTCTTTTTCGTGACGATGCTATTTGGTAGTAATGTCAAATATAAGACAGTTCTACGTAGGTCATGTGAATAATGAACGATGGCTTGGAAAATATTTCAACCCTTAAGTGATCTGATGTTGGGCTCGATTTTTTAAAAATTCTTATAATTAATTTTTTTCCTAACGTATCACGTAAATCGAAGATTTTATTGTTCCTTCGGTCGACCTTGACGAAAAAGAAGTGTTTACCTCGTACCTAGGCTGGAAAAATATTTCAACCCTTAAGCGATCTGATGTTGGACTCGATTTTTTTTAAATTCTCATAATTAATTTTTTTCAAACGTATGACGTACATAAATCGAAGATTTGATTATACTTTCCGCCGACCTTGACGAAAAAGAAGTATTTACCTCGTACCTAGGCTTGAAAAATATTTCAACCCTTAACCGATCCAATGTTCGACTCGATTTTTTTAAATTCTCATAATTAATTTTTTTCAAACGTATCACGTAAATAAATCGAAGATTTGATTATACTTTCCGCCGACCTTGAAGAAAAAGAAGTGTCTATCTCGTACCTAGGCTTGAAAAATTAATTAATTTTTTTCAAACGTATCATGTAAATCTAAGATTTGCTTATTCCTTCGCTCGACCTTGACGAAAAAGAAGGTTCTACCTCATACCTCCGTTTGTTCATAAATATTTTCGTTCTACCCTCGATGCCTCTAGTGAGTACCAAACGTCGATTTTCTTCCTCGTTTTTTTTCTGCGTCGACTCGAGATTCACGAGGAATAGTATTGCGTTACGAGAAGGGTGAGTGCATTTCATCACGATACACTCGACACTGTCGGCCTGCCCTGGCCACCCTTCTAAATTTCTTCCTTCTTTCCACGTGCATCGCGTATGTTACCTCGCGTCCTATGATCCAATCGCGATTTTCGATCTCTTTTTCCTCTTCTATGACGCATCGACGTATTTGTAATATTTAGAAGTTCTTGATTTTATTACATAGGGGAGAACGATGGAATAGGAGCCATTTAAGGAAAAGTTGAACAAAAAGGAATTTATGAAAGATATTATTGATGTTTTTCGCTGTTGATCGCTCCTTTGGTTAGTAAACTTTCATTGTTATTAAATAGAAACTTACTAATAATTGTTTAAGGTAGTGAAAAATTGAATTTTCAAAAATGTGTGTTTGGGTCTCATTATCCAACATGGCGGATAATGGGAGCTATGCACTAACCATATGTGAAATAGGCGATGTCACCCTAAACTTGACAAATTAAATAATTTTTTAAGTAAATTTTATTGATAACAAACATGAACATTGAACACATATTGCATTGTTAAAGCGTAATTGGAAGATAAATTAACATATCGAAATTTAATAAGGTTTCTTTTCGATTTTTTCCGAGACGTTGACATTGTTTCAACTTATCTCTGTGTCAACCCTCCTAGCTATCCCCTATGTAAGCTTGCCTCGCACGGTATAGTAAAATTTGAAAATAAAAATAAGCGTTGACCTTCGAATTGGGGTAATGAGAGTCAACGCCCCTCTGGCTCCCATTACCCCGACCGGTAGCCTTTTGAATTAAACATAATAATATAAACAAATTAAGTTGTAATCTATTTTTTTCTACGTCTAAACCAAAGTACTCGAACCAAGCTACTAAATAACCCCGAAAAACAATTCAATAAGAAAACTTTAGATATTTATTTTCATTATGAGAAAAATATTTTTCTTATAACGAAAGGACGCAAAATAGGTTTCTGGTCGTCGCCGCTATATTTGTGTCACTGAAGCCACTATCGACAGTTATATGACATGAGCGAAGTTTAAGGAAGGCATTTGGCTTGTTTCGAAACACGTCGAGCGTTTCTAAATACCTTTCTTACAAGGGCTCCCATTACCCGCGGGCTCCCATTGCCCCGCTCTCCCCTACTTAATCTTATTCAATATGAATCCTTGTCCAAATAAATATGATAATATTATTTTGTATTTAATGTAGATTATAATTCTCCTTTACAGTATGTAATTCTGATAAATACTTTAGAAGAAATCATAGTTTAGAGCAACCGAAAGAATAATTCACCGATCGGGCAGACTTGGACCTAAGACTTGAGTACTTTTCCCATAGCTCTACATAAACCTTTCCCGCGTCACTTCCAAACAAAATTTGTTTATATTGTGTAACGAGTAGTCAGCTCCAAACATTGTTTATAAAATAATTCTATAATCAAAGTCAGTAACTTCGCTCTTTTCCACTTCTTTTTTTTCTAAATTACACCTGTACGAAGCCGGGCGTGGTCACTCGTTTAAAATAAACAAAAACAAATGTAACGAAAACTAAATGACCATCTGGTTTTGTAGCATAACTTCGGGTTCTAAACATTCTGAAAAACAAAAAAAAACATCTTTTAGGTTAATTATATATTGAGGGAACAAGTCAGTTTGTTTAAAGGGAGTGACGAGGAGTCAACGGAGGTTGAGCACGGTTAAGCGAATAAATCGTTTACGACAGTTTCCATACACCTCCTTAACTTCTCTTTGGTCATTTCATTCGTACCAAATTTACTAGGCATTGAGAGTCGATACTGACCGGGCTATTCAGGATCGCCACGAGCCTAATTAAGTGTCCGATATAAGCGTAATTTTCAAAGGCCTCATCGGAGGATTGGAGAAAAAACATTTACAACGCACAAAGGCCAGTGAGACGAAGAGGCACGATGAATCGGAAAGGGAAAAAAATGAAAGAAATAAAGAAAAAGAAAGAAAGAGAGAAGAAAAAAAACGAGAGAGTGAGGTGGTGGTATTTGGTGTTTAAAATGTTTACCCGTGCCGAGAGACGGAATTGCCCACGTGCAAAAATCTTTTTAGTTTCTCGTCTGAAAAATTGAAGGGTGGACGAAGGGCGGGAAAGGGGGGGGGGTAAAGATATACGGGCGTTAGTCGGTGAAAAGCTTCAAGCTGATACGAGAAAAGGGTCCGAGAGCGAGAAGAGTGAACGGAAGTTTCGAGAACCGCTGGACCACTCGAGTTATCGAGGTTGTTAGGAATAATTGCGAAACTCAAACACAAACAGCCACAGTCCATTTTTTATATTCCATTTCAATGTTTTCTTTTTTCTTCTTCTTTTTTCCTCTGCCCTTAACCGATCGGCTAAATATAGAGGCGAACGACCACCCTGATAACAAAAAAAAACTTGATTTTTTGATTCGAAAATTCTTCTTTGAATTTTTTATAATATAAGAATTATTATTAATATTATAATGTAATGTAATATAATATAATATAATATAATATAACATGATATAATATTATATACCATAATATAATTTAATATGATATGATGTTATAATATAATATAATATAATATTATTATATTATATTATATTATATTATATTATATTATATTATATTAT
>JAPYZU010003182.1:0-11444 GCA_030523005.1 Tryphoninae sp. B BG-2022a
ATAACAGATAATAAATTATATTCGTCGATTATTTTATTATTTATAATTTATCAAACCTTTATTTACATAAAATAAGGACAAATTTCAGTATTTTATGTTCAAGTTGTCATAAAAGTATGTCTGTCTGTATGTATATACATATATATACATATATATTAAAATACATTCGGTTTCTCAGGCTATTCTTGGCTTGGTATTTCTGTGGCCGGTTGCGGTCTTTTTACTGCTCTACACCGTGCGGGATAATGTCGATCCCGAGTACAATCCTACCTGCCAATTTCCGTCGAGACTCATGCCTCACGATGGCCTGCTGCCGTTTGTACAGAGCTACATATGCAGCATCGGGAATACGTGCGAGCCGCTCGATGAGTACGAAGAGGTGCCGACGTATAAAAACTCCACGTGAGTCCAACCGCGAACGAGAGCAACTAACGTTACTCGCCGGAAAGAAAGAGATGTTTCCTACAATATTATTGCGTCGCTCCTCTCATTTTTTTTCTATTTTCACCTTCTCTTTTTATTCCTGTTATTATTATTATTATTATTATTTTTTTAATCCACCAATTCAGACTCGGACCGCTCATGATGGAGTTGCAGCCGGTAATGATGAACGACACGATACTGAAGGCGGTACGAACATTGCCGAAGAGTATACAGTTGTTGAAATCAATGGCCCAGATTCTCACGAAGCCGGAAATCAAAAAATTATTCGGTAATGATTTTTCATACTGTAATTAAAATTTTTGGGATAATTAATTCAAGAATTTTTTGATAAACTTTAATTTCTTGATCGATGATCGTATCTTGTTGATAGACAAAGGTATAAGGCTGGGTGATTTGTTCAATAATCATGAAGCTATAAAAACCGTCCTGAGGGCACATTTGCCAAAGTCAGAAGACAGCTTGATCGACGGTCTTCTCAACGCGTCGATAAAACTGTATTACGTAAGTACGATAAACAAGAAGACATAAAAACTGAGAATTTCTTTTTCTCGCGGTTGTGTTTTTATTCATCGATTAATTGCCACCGCGATGATTTACCACTTTTGTAGCTCATAGAGACCTTCGGTTCCTCGAACCTCGATGGTATTATCTGCTCTCCCGAGAGCCTGAAGAAATATCTGATACTCGAGAACGATGATGATCTAGGCGAGATCTCGCGAGTATTGTGTAGCGTCGACTCCAGCAAAATTCCCGATATCCTCGAGCACCTTACGAGACATTTGGATTTTGCTGGTCTCCTGGAGATGGTCAGTCGGGCAACTGCGAAATTTCGGGAGTATGATTTTATCGACGATCTTGTTAGGGCGATAAATACCGTATTGGAATTGAAATCTGTGAAGAAATATGTTCCTGAAGAATTGAAACTTCAGGAATGGCTGCCCAAAGTCGTTACGCTCTTCAGGGACGTCAGTTTCAAGGAAATCGATCTCTCGATGTAAGTGACGAGCTAAAACGACGTCAATACATTTTTTATAATTATTTTTATATATAGGGTGAGTTTTATAAATTGTCTCAAAGTTTGTTGTAAGGTAGATGGGATCATTACAAACAAAAGTTGCAAATATACATTAGGGATATTTCTAATAGTTTACGAGATATCAATTTTTAAAGTTGGTTCGTAGAGTCAAGTAAATAAAGTTAATTTTATTTATTATTTTATTATGTAGTCATTTTTATTTTCCGGGTATTGATAGC
Organism: Tryphoninae sp. B BG-2022a; assembly: GCA_030523005.1. NCBI lineage: Eukaryota > Metazoa > Arthropoda > Insecta > Hymenoptera > Ichneumonidae > Tryphoninae sp. B BG-2022a. Next base: position 1,699 of record JAPYZU010003182.1, read on the forward strand.
TCTGAATTTTGCAAGCCAAAATATAACGCCCTCCAGTGTGTTTTGTCTACGACTAGGGTGGGGAGTGGGCGTGTCCAACGCTTCTCGACGCGCTCTGATTAGCCCAACTTTAAAAACGTATATCTCGTAAACTATGAAAAATATCCCCAATGTATATTAACAACTTTTGTTTGTAATGATCCCATCTATCTTAATATAAAGTTTGAGACATCTTATAAAACTCACCCTGTATATGTATATATTGCACCGTGTAGTAATAGCCATATACGAAGGTATATCTATATTGTTGCGTAATCGAGTAATTGTTCATCAGTCGACTAGATTGCCTGTAGTCTCTTAAAAATGGTCATACATCATACGGGAATACTCGCACGCCCCCATTTCGTAAACAATGCAGATTTATCTTGATCTCACGCGTCGTGAAAATGCCAGACGGTTAGATTGGCAATTGGTTCGAGGATGTCTACTTCGAGTTTCCTGGAATAAATCAGAGAATCGACCTTTTTTTTATTTTTATTTTTCTTAATCAACGACGTGATAAATTACAACATATTTTTAGAATCAATAAAACGATCGACCAGCTCGATCCGATTTTCACCTTCGATCGTGACTGGTCGACCGTTCGCCATGGCCTGCTCAAGTTTAATTCGTTACTCGAGATGATAAAGCAAATCGTCGACAAGAGAGGAACGGATAAAATTGCTAAAACTACTTGGGAAATTACGAAAAGTTTGAACGACGATGTAAATAATATTTCGTGGCACTCGAAGGACTATGGTGACGTCACGAAAATCTTGGACACTGCTTATATCGTTCTGAGCGACGGTGTCAAACTCACCAATAAAATTATTGACCGACACGAGGACTCGTTGAACATGTAAGAATTTTTATCTTTTTTTATATCAAAAATAAATTCAACGATTTTGTTTTTATTATTTTTATTTTATCTTATTTCAGCGCCATCGAAGTTCTGGACGGTTTGAGAAATTTCTTTCCCCAGAAAGTCGTGAATACCTTGACTTACATCGTCTCCATGATGGAGAATGTCGTACGCACGACTCATCACGTGGCAATTATTCATGAGGAAATTGGGGAGAGACTGTACAATGTTTCGTTGAAAAATTTGCCAACCGTCAAGAAAATTTTAAAGACTGTAGAACCCGAGGCTTATAGAACTGTCTTAAAATCAATATCTCGTCTGAATTTTACTGAGGTATGGCAAGATAAATGTCCTGAAAAATAAAAAAACAATTTATGATTGACGTTTATCAATATTATTCGCGAACTTTACCACATTTTTCAATCAGCGACTGGTGGACGAGCTAAGACGAAAAAAACCTGAAGTATTGCTCTGCGAGGAGAACGTTCTCGCTGAAGTGTTTCAAGGCTACAAAGATTTCGATGGGAATTCGTCAATAATTCGTGAACTGCTCTGTGACGAATCAGGAAAAAATCTCGTCGCTGAAATCTACGAAACTTTCGAGTTTGACAATTTTCGAAAAGTTGTACGTAAATATTGCAAATACCAAGGTCATAGTTCGATCGGAGAATTATAAATGTCAAAGTTAATTGCTTTTTTCGCAGGTCGAAGATACACTCACGACATTTATCAGTATGGCACTGGGTCAGCCGATCAGGATTGATAAATCCAACTTGACTTCACTCGTTGGTAGTGTCAAAGAGCTGGTTCTTTATCTCGAGAAAGTTTCCCCGAAAAAGATAGATTGGAGTGTCTTTGAGTCGTCGGATAAGTGGAACGAGATTTTTAAGGATACGCGCTTGTTAGGAAGGATCGACGTGTAAGACGAAGAATTTGATTAATCAACGGATTTTGATTAATTAACTTGGAGCAAGATTGAATCGATCGATCGATTGATTTCAGCCTCGGAGTTCATCTCAGCATGGCAAAAGCCTCGGGCTCGAGAAGCTTTTCTTATCCAACGATCAAACCCGATCTCGAGCACATGGATTTCATCGCTGACATGATCCTCCTCGACCTTCGCGAACATCCCACGAGCTGGATCGGACAAGTTCGCGAACACGAATCCGAGTTAATAGAATCATTTTATATGACCGTTGCCGATCGAAGAAAGGTTCGTTAATCCTGTATTACAAAATTGTTTTTCTCAAGGTCATAGCCTCGTCCTTGTAACAATTTACAGCGAATGAAACTGGAATGCAATCCGTTTATTTTTTCAGACTCTGAAAATACTGGAATATGCAAATTTTACCGGTTCCTACTGCAACAAAAATAACCCACTCGACCTAGTCAATTATCCTGAGCGTTCGAACGCGACCTTGCTCAAGGATCTTGTATGTCGCCTAGCGAGATCCGTCCAGAAGAGCCTTCAATTTAACAGAACCGAGTTCGAGGCTCACGAAACGATGATCAAGGAAAGAGGTCCTTTCAATTGGACAGCTTTTAATGCGAAGACCATGGAAATTTACGAGTACATCGAGACATTATTGCCTCAGATCGACGAGCAATACGACGAGGAACGTTTGATCGTTCTCAAGAGAAAATTCGTCGAGTCCTGGACGAAAGATCTGAGCATAAGAGATGGCTGGGAGATTTGGTAATTTTTCAAAACAAGGCTTGTAAACATTTCGCTAATTTTCCTAGCGATTTCTTTCTGTAAGAAAATTCTTGATTTTTTTATACGACGCGTTGACCTTCTTCTGTATATTTCAGCGTAGGTCTCCTCTGCAGGATATTCGAGGTCACAGAAAGTCCGATTTTTGGAGTTCGTTCGAAAACGGATTGGCACGCTCTGTATCGCGTAGCTCGTTCTGTGTCCGTCATAGCGGATACGGTTGAACACGTGATCGATCAGATCCATCAAGGAAATCTCACAGCCAACATCACAGAGATTCTTCACGATCTACCACAGACGGAAATTCTTCTCAATGTCTTACTGAGAAATTTGTCACCTTTTGCCCTCGACGTGGTCAATATTCTCACGACAAAGTCAGAGACCAGTTACGTGACCTTGACGAAGGATTACATGGCCAAAGAGGTCACCTGGCCGTGTGTGCAAAATCAGAGTCTGGGAATGACCTTGAACCTCAGGGACGGAAGTCGCGAGATCGTTCGCGAGATCGAGAGAATCGCTTGCAATCCAGGAGCTTTTGTGAAAGAATGGAGGGACCACCCTGTTTTCGGCGCGATGCGAAGTCTGTTCGACAAGGGTGTAAGAGAAAACACGACCCTCGTTCTACCCTTCAACTGGACACGTGGTTACGTTAAATTTCGCAATCTGATCGATAAGATCGATTCTTTGATATTAAAGTCCGACAATATCGCTCTCGCTGATGATCGAGGCGTTCTTCTCTACGCCCGCGTCTTCTTCCCGGAAATACGAAAAATTATCGACGACAGTATTCCCAAGGTCGAACACGAATCGAAGAATATTCTCGATTACGTCGATCGAGAGATCGATAAGAACGTGGATGCGTTTAAGAGCGAGCGTAGCGCCGCGGAATCGTGGATGTCGATCGGTAGAAAACGATCGATCGAAGATGTTCTCGTGATTGGGAAATTCGCCGGTAGGGTAATTCATGATTTAACGAGATTTTTCTTGGACACGATAAAGCCGGATTCGCGAAGCGTAAATCTGTTGACTCTGATGGGTTTCACGAATAGGAGCGCGATTTCTATCGTCTACGAGAGATTACCATATATCGTTGCGATGACGGTAAACGGAATGTCGGATCCGACCTTAGAAAGTCGAGCTTATAACGAGACTCAAGGTCACAAGGGCAAGGTCACGTGTGCCGATATTTTTTCGTGGTTCTACGACTACAGAATCGGCCTCACTGTTCAAGAATATCGCGTCCTCAAGAACTTCACTTGCGACGGTGATCCGGAAAATTTTAACGCCTTCACTGACCTCTACCTGACCTTGACGACTGTCTGGCGTCAGCCAGTTTCGCAATATCGAGGTTATATCTTCACCCTCGCATCGGAACTCTGGGAACTTTGGGATCGAGCTAACGGCTTGTCGGCTCAGGGTATTATCGTGGAAACGCCCTTTCACAAAAAGTATTTCGAAGATTTTTCAACGACCTTGAGGAATGCCCTGATTGTGGAACATCCGACTGTCGTCTCGAATCATTACGTTAATTCTAGCTGGTGGACTTACAGACTATCGATCGAGGGAATTTCTGAGATTCTCGATCATGCTGTAGTGGCCTTGAGAGAGGTCAAGTCGAAGCAAGGTGACCTTCTTCACATCTGGGACTTCGTCGAGAGCGGTGACGTTAGACAACTTTTGAAGATCTTAGAAGCTCATTCGATCGAGACGATCGCCCTTGGCGCTACCTTGGCCACTGTCAATCCCATCAATAGTTCTATGTTGACCTTGAAAGACTTTCGTCACGAAATGTGCAACGAACACTTCCGATCCGATTACTGGAATACGGAAAATCGCACTCATTTTCTCGATGCCCTGTGCACTTTCGACGCTCATCAGCTGCTGAGAACAGCAACTAGCGATGAGTTTTACGAGACAGTCGTTGAAAAGTCATCGACCTTGAAGAGGGTCGAGTCCCTTTCGAGGACTCTGACGAGATTTCTCGACAAACTCACGAGTCTGCGAACTTCAACGGGAGGGAAAATGCGATTGGAATCCAATATGTTAAACGCCACCACGTGGACATCACTACCGGAAGACGCGCAAGAACTTGTCACAAAGGCTCTAAAATCGTGGGCTCATGAAATGGCCACTGCCTGGGTACCTTTGATGTATAAAGGAACGTCGTTTAAAACCCAGCCGGTTTCCTGGATTTACTCGATAGCCTTTTTACTGGATATTTCCGAGGGTGGTGACATCTGGACAAAATGGAAAACAAACTACGAGAGTCCACAATCAAGGGCCCTTTTTTCCCTCATCGAGGACTCGCCAAATTTGATAGTAACACTCGTCGACACTTTCATCTCTTCGGAACGAATGGTGGACTTTATCGAGAAATTTCTCGAGGGTCGTGTAAACGGTTGCGACATAGAAAAATATCTCATACCTCCATCTTACATTAGACGAAAGGGCTTTCTAGCTAGCATAGGAAACTTTTGTCAAAAATTCATTTACGTTAATAGTTCGGTGATCAATGAAGAACGTGAATTTTATTCTAAAAAGTTCCAACTTACCCCTGGAAAAAATTCGACCTTTGCAATGAACGGGACACAAATTTATCGTGAAATCGAGAAGATAGGAACGAGCCTGGCTCGATTGGCGAAGGAAGGTGCGAAGCCTGTCAAAGTGCCATCTTGGTGGACCTCGTTCGAAGCTGGGACTTGGGTCGATTTTTCCAAGCAATATAAAAATAAAGACGTCAAGCCTTTAGCTCACACGATCGTAGAAAAAGTCATGACCGTTGTAAAAGGCTTAATGGAAGTTTCTCTATCTGGAAAAAATTGTTCCTGGTGCAACAGCTTCGTCGTTCAAATCTTAAATTCACAATTGTCTCGTCACGAGATTTATTCGAGACTCGTGTGCGACATAAATCGTTTGAGTTATGCGCGAGTGAAGGAAATTGTCGAACGTGACTTGTACTGGAACAAGACGATAAATATGATCAAGGGCTACGAGTACTTGAGTAAACGCAACGAGCTCGTACCTTTCGTTTCCTCTGTCAAGGACGCGGTTCAATACATCGCTGACATAATAATCGACTACGAAAAACCACCAGCGAACGGGAAAAATCTCACCGAGTGTTTTCTGAAGGCTGTAGGTGCTGCGAAAAATTCGGGAACGGGATTTTACGTCAAGATCCTTATAGGAATCGTCGACTCGTTCGAACGCAATATTCACATTCTCGACACGGCTTCGACGCATGAGAAACTGTCGAATCTGACACGAATGGCCGAGAGCTTCGTGCCGATATGGAAAACGCTTCGTGAAGTGACAAAACAATCGGAAATCGAGAGGGTCGAGAAGATTCTTCCCAATGCTACGATCGATGTGAATTTCTTGTTGAGCAAGAAACACGATTCTCCATGCTCGAAACGCGAAGATTGCGTTGATCCTGAAATCCTTCAGAGATTTTTAAGCTCGAAAAGGGCAAAGAAATTGTTGAAATACGATCCAAAAGCTTCGAAATATCCGTCGATATCGAGCATTGCGCGTTTACTAGCCGAGAGTCTTGACCTTGAAGAGATCGAGGCTCGGATAGGCAAGTGGCGAAGAGAGGCGTCCTGGAACTTCTCCTGGTTGCGAGAGATTTTAAAACATCTCAACGTTATTCTCGAAGAGGGCGGAAGTCTGTTGGACGTTGCGTCTAAGATTGATTTCCAGGATGTTTCCAATGTTTTAGGAGTGCCTGATATAGCGGATGGTGTGATAAATTTGCTGAAGGAAAAAACTATAGACAAGCTGTTCGATGGTTTGAAGGAGATCGTTGACGACGTTGGGCCCTTCATCGACGACGACGAGGTCAGACAAGATCTTCGTACGATCGTCGAGACGTTCGAAGCCATGGAGATCTTCAAAAATCTCGGTCTACTCGATCTCAAATACGTTGTATCGGAGATGTTCGTCGATTGGAACACCTTGAGAAGTTTTCTCATCGACAAGATCGAGATTTCTGATGACGTGGCTAATAAAATTAGCGACGCTAAGATCGACATGCTCTCCGTCTTCATGAAGGAACGTCGCGCGATTAGTCTCAAGGACACGGTATGTTCACCGAAAAATCTCAAGGACATGCTCAGCTTTGAATCCAGCGAAACTAGCGCCGAGGAGGTTAGCAGGGCTCTTTGTAGGCTGGACGATTCCGCCACCCAGAATGTCACGATCGAACTTATCAAAAATCTGAATTTCGAATACATATTCTCGAATTTGATGAGCGCAAATGTCAAGAACATCCTGAAGAATGCTAATTTGACCGAGATGGATGGGCAAGAAGTGTTCGATAGCATTGGAGTTGCAGCCGAGCTGGTGCCATTCTTCAAGGACAAACTTACTTCAGGATTTTCTAGCGAAAGTAGTTTGGAGAACGAGGTAGAGCCCATGGACAAGATGTCGAGTGGTCGGTTTCTTCAGGATGCTAGTAAATTGATGTGCGGTAAAGCTCTGCTGGATGACAGTGGACAATTCTACAGGGTCATCAGTAGCATCAAGGACAACAAGAAATCCTTCGATCAACGGGAATTGGATTCCTTGCCGACGGATTTTTGTCGGGAAACTTATAAAAGTATTCTGAGTACCAATGGGGGAAAGATCGTTTGGTCCTACGTCAAGCCTCTATTGAGGGGACGAATTTTATACGCCCCTAACACCACTGTGATTCAAAGGGTCATGACCTTCGCTAATGAAACTTTTAGTCAGATGGAAACGTTTAGTGTTCTCATGAATAGCTTCGAGGAAACTCTTCGATCATTGACGAGTCTCACAGAAATGGGACAAAGTCTCAAAGATCTCAAGGACATAATGGCTTCCAAGGTCATGAAGCTCGCGATAAAGTCAATGAGCGGAGGGAAGATGGAGGGTGACTTTTCGGACTTTGATCTGGGTGAAGTCGCCTGGAGAATCAAGAAATCTGGTCGTTTGATAGACATGGTGGGGATGCTCAACGATCTTATGAAGTGCGTTCTTGTCGATCGAGTCAAAGGTTTTGAGAGCGAGAGCGATCTGGAGAACGAGGCAGGAAGACTCGTTGTCACGAACGAATTCTTGGCCGCGGTTGTCTTTCCCGATCGACCCAACGAGAGATCCAAGAGATCCTTGGACGACAAACTACCCGATGACGTTGTTTACAAAATCAGAATGGACGTCGATTACGTTCCATCCACTAAGAGACTCAAGTCACAATTTTGGTTACCCGGACCTGAATCTAGCTTCATCGAAAATCTTCGCTATCTTCGAGGTTTCGTACAACTTCAAGACTCGATTGATCGTGCCATCATGAGAGAAAAAATCGGAAAGACGCAAAACTGGAAAACTGTTACTCAACAAATGCCTTATCCTTGCTGGAAGGACACACCGTGAGAATTCACTCTTTTAATCACGAGCAAATTTTTCAATAATTCTTTATCCTTTATTTTTTATTTTTCTTGTTTATTATTATTATTATTGTTTTTATTTATTGTTTTTTATTATTTAATTTAATGTTTTGATTTTTAGAAAAACAATATTTTTTTTAATTCTACAAAAATTGGTTTTCAATGAAGGTTCACCACGACCCTGTACGAATCGCAGGGTGTTCAAGTCTGCTTTTTCTTCGCCCTGATGATGTGCGTTGGCTCTGCAGTACGGTACATAGTGTGGGAAAGAGAATCTCAAAATTCTATGGTAATGAGTGTCATGGGATTGAAACCTTGGCGGAATACAGTCGCTTGGTTTATCACGACTTACATCGAATTGATGATAGTCATGATATCAATCTGTATCATTTTAATCGCCGGAAAAATTTTCCCACGTTCGGATCCTTTGCTCGTCTTCATATTGCTAATGGATTACGTATTTTCCGCTGTAACTTTTTGGTGAGTTTACTTATCATCGAACCAGAAATTTATTTTTCGATTTTATCAATTGTTTTTTTCTGATTTCTTTTTAATAGTTACATGATCTCCACGATGTTCAGCTCGGCCAGTCTGGCTGCAGTGACAACGGTGGTAATGTTTTTATTAACTTATATGCCTTACGTGATCGTGATAGCGATGGAAGCGACCATGAGCTTCGGCTGGAAACTTTTTATCGTGAGTATAAAAATTTAATTAATCGATGATCGATGAAAATAAAAATTTATCGATCGATTAATAAAATTTAGTTTCCATTTAAGGTAGCTATAAATAATTAATTACTGGAGGAATTACTTTTCTTAGTGTTTGAGTATGTCGACCAGTTTTTCTTACGGTTGTTTGTACACCGTGAGACGCGAGGTACAGGGAACTGGGCTAACCTGGGATCACATGTGGGAAGAGTCGAGTCCTGGTGATCCAATGTCATTGGGACTTGTTCTTGTCATGATTGCCTTGGATGGCATAATCTACGCTCTTATCGGCTATTGCGCTGCCAGATACACTAATTCGGGTAAGAACAAATTTAATCAATTTGATTTTTTTAATCAAATATCACGATCAAAAATTTAACACTTTCCTATGGTTTTCCTTAACTTTCTATCATTATGGGGAAGGATTCATTTTTCCATATTATTTCCTCTAGTAACGTCGGTGGTTGGGAATTAAACTGTTTATTTTGCATGTATGCGACTGATTATACGATTGTTATAATTTAGGTGATGTAATTAATGTCACAAAAGAGAATGTTTTTTTGTATTTATTTTTGTTTATTTATAATAATGACGAAGTAATGTTTATAATATGAGTAGGATGAGAATGGACAGTATTTTTGCTGGTCGACAGTGAAGATTGAGTGACGTCAGATAATTAATCAAACAATAATACAAAATATTTTTTTTGTAATTATTTTGATTTATTTATAATAATGACGAAGTAATATTAAAAATACGAGTACGGCGAGAATTGATAGAATTTTTACTGATTGACCGTGAAGATTGAGTAATATCAAATAATTAATCCAACAATAATACAAAATATTTGTTTTTGTAATTATTTTGATTTATTTATAATAATGACGAATATTAAAAATACGAGTACAACGAGAATTGATAGAATTTTTGCTGATTGACAGTAAAGATTGAGTAACGTCACATAATTAATCCAATAATTATAAAAAATATTTTTTTTTGTAATTATATTGATTTATTTATAATAATGACGAAGTAAT